>CAUYQV010135658.1:0-16037 GCA_963574575.1 Galagoides demidoff
ACAATGACTAAGCAAATGACATGAAATTTATGTTAACCAGCTTGATGAAAGTATTTCAAATTGTATATGAAAACAGCACAATGTACCCCATGTTTGCATTAATGTATACAGCTATCAATTAATAAAAAATAAATAAATAAATTACAGATCAATGTTTTACCATACGACCTAATTTTAAATTAAGGAATTCCTATAATTACCTGAGTGACCTCCAAAAGAATGACCTGGGGTCTCTAAAGCTTAGGAATGTAACTATTTCAAACAAATAATCCCTTTATTTCTTTCACCTCTTAAATTGTTTTAATGTGAATGATACATAGCACTGGCTTGCAAACGTACTAATCAGGGATCATTATGGCAGAAGACAATTGCGGACTGGCTACCTACCACATTCATTTCCATATGCAAAGCAAAAAGTAAATATCCTCAATTAAGGGAAGTTTAACTAGTTTCAACATTAAATATAGATTAGTTAATGCCAATGTTAGGTTATCTGTTTTTAAAATCATTTATTAATACCTAATATCAGAAACTTATATTGTTAAATTATAAATACTAGTATTTCATATGTGAATTGTCCAGTTGCAATGTGACTAATCACTTGGGTCCATTCTTACTTTTCAAAATCAAACACAGAGAAGTCTTACCAAATAGTCAATGATTTGAGATTTGTACCTTTATATTAAACAATTAGACAACTCATTGATATTATCAGGAATATTCAATTTAAAATGCTAAGGTTAGCATTACCAGGATGATGAGTCATTCCCTATTTCTTGAGATATAAAATTATACATTAATTTTAAAAGTTCTATATTTGAATATCTAGGAAAGAAATTTTCAAAGATGAAATTTGTTATTTACAACACTAGCTATATTACATATTTAGCATATAATATAATACAGTAATTATACAATAAATTGAGCACTTACATTAAATCTTTGCCATAAAAACTTACTGTTTTCTGAAATAGACACGCATATATGCAGCTTCATTATCTGAGTACTTTAAGTGTAATTTTTTAGGTTGTAAGGTTGGTGGAGAAAAGAAGGAAGAAAAAAAGATACGTTTTATTGAGTTCCTTATTTTTTTTTGTTCCTGAATAAATGCATTTAACCTTCAGGGATCTCCTTTAAAATGATTTAGACAAAGAAACATGATTACCAAGTAACTATTATCATAACCTTATCCACTCCCTTGAGAAAAGTGAAGAATGGCCAAGCAATTTTCAGCAGCTTCCAAATGAGTTCCACCACTGCCGTCCCTAAAATAGTCAGAATATAAGTCATACAAATACATGCAGTTTGAAGGCTTCCCTGTTGGTTCATTTCCAGGATAATAAAAGTAGGTGCAAAGGAAAGCTAGTGAAGTGACCGTTTACAAAAGCAAAAAATTCACCAAGAATAAACTAAGGGTAGGCAAGAGTAAGGGTAGTGTATGAATTATTAGTAAAATAAATTGAGAACTCTTCCTGTCTGTTCTTATAGATGTGTCGTTCTTTACTATATCCATATGCCTTCCTCTTTACTCTGAAACTGCATTTTACTGACAATATCTTGGATTTAATTTCTGCCCTGAAGTCCTTTCTTATATTGCCTCTACTAGTTGGAAAGACCATTCTGAGCCCTCTATTTTTCTTCTAAACTCTATTTGAAAATGAAAATGTGCTCTTTATTTTATTTCTTTTCTCTTAAAAACTATATTTCTTTTCTCTTGTATTTTGCAATAGACAGGAAAAAAGAAGCCAGGTGGCAGCTTCAGTATTCTACCTGGAAATCTCCTTAGCTGAATCAATGTTCCACAATGCTGCAAACAGCAGTCTGCCAACTTTCCATCACTATGTAGCAGGGGTCCTCTTTCCTTTAGCTTTATTAGCATTTTTCTTACTTTTCTAGAAACTTTGACAAGCAGCCTTATTCCCAAAAAATGTCCCATAAGTTAGATGTTCTTACAGCACACGCCACTCCTCATACCATTTTTTTTCCAGTTATTTATGGCTACCTAATAAATCACCTCTATGTACTTACCTATCTGTGAATTCAGTGAATGTACAGTTTGGATAGCTTTGTTTGTTTGTTTGTTTTAGTGTGAACACAGAAATTCATTTTTTCATGATTCTGAAGGCTGAATGTCCAAGACCAAGCTGCCAGCAGGGTTGGTCTCCTCTGAGGCCTCTCGCCTGACCTTGCAGGTGGCTGCTTCTTTCTGCCTCTTCACATGGTTGGCCTCTGTGCACTTTCACCTCTGGTGTCTCTTTTCTTATAAGGATCTCATTTATAAGGGCTGTATAGTATTTTTCCTATATAATGCTTGAGGTCTCAGCTCCAAATATGTGAATAGCAAGTGACACAAATAGCTGGAAGGAGGGCAGGAAGGACTTGAAGGCTGGGGTGCAGCTGGTACTTTGATCAAAGTCCTTTGTAGAGCTAGTGCACATGATTTAGGCTTCTTCATAGCCTGTAGTCTGGGAGATTTTGGATTTCTCATAGGTTTGGTCAAAGCTCCAAAAGTATGTGCTCCAGCCCCAAGTAGAAGCTGCATGAAATAGAAATCACAGACCATCACTTCCACTCGTCTCTTAGTCAACACAGTCGCAGCTCACCCAGATTTATGCAGAAGGAACATAGACTCCACCTTTCAAAGGAGGACTATCAAATAACCTGGGACCATGATTTAAAACCACCACAGTCAGGGAATCTAAGCAATAAAGGTTCATTAGTAGACCTGTAAGTTGTTCCTCGGGAAGAGAATAATTACTTGATGAAGAGGTAATAGCTTTTCTCCAAAATTCAAGAGGTGTCAACCCAGTGTTTTCCTATTGGGGTCTTAAACATCCTAAATTCAACACCCCTATTAACCACAGATTAGTTAGAGTACATCATGACCCATGACCAAATGGATGAACTGGTGGGAATCCTGGAGAAGTTCTTTCCCTCAAAATTGATAATTTTATGTATCAGACATGTTTTGATTAATTTAAAAGAACAAATTTCAGTTCTGATACTATGTAAATAGTTACTTTCTGAAAACTCCTATTCCGAAAGAGGTAAAACTTGCCATGATTTATTTCAGAAAAAAGAATTTTTTTTAATAACCACTATCTCTATGTACTTGCCAACAGACGCCCTGCTAATATGAAACATCTAGAATTTTGAAGTTGATGAGTCAAATAATACAGTTAGGTCTGCTCATCAAACTGATTTACTCTTTAAACTGTATTATTTATTCCCTTTTTCTTACTGGCATAGTCATGCTCTGTGAGAGGGAAAAACAATCTATTTTACTTTTTGGTCAAACCTATCTGGAACCTGTTTGGTTCAATACCTAAAGCTATACATTAAGTACCCCCCTCCCCCCAAAAAAAGCATCATACAAGTAATTCTTGCTTTAGATTCGTGAGTTTCAAGATTAAGTAAAAGTCATAGAAATTCTTTGAAGTGAGACTCTCAGATGATAATACCATTAACAGTCGCATCAGAAGTAGGTGTTTTCTCTTCTAGGAGGGCCAGGTAGTAAATATTTTAGGCCTTGTAGGTCATAAGGTCTCCTCTGTCACAACTATTCAGCTCTGTCAAAGCAGCACAAAAGCAGCCACAGACAATATGAATGGATGTGGCTGTGTTCCAAAAAAGCTATTTTTACAAAACAGGTGGTGGCTGGATTTAGCCCCTGGGCTTTAGTTTGTGGAGCCCTGATTTAAATTGAAATGTGTTTGGGGGACCAACCACATTAGCCTTACTTGGGAACATGTTAGAAATACAAATTCTTAGCTTCTACCCCAGACGCACTGAATCAGACAGAGACGCACTCCTATCCTCTGGCTGGGGGTTAGGCCCTATTCTAACAAGTTGGCCACATTATTCTGAACTTTGAGCACTAGTGAGTTAAACTATTAAAGCATGTTACATAGATTTTCATCAGTAAATGACAACAGCTTGCTCTACTTATCTAATTTTGATTACAAAATATTAAGAAGAATAATGATTTCTAATTCCGTAAGAACCATATAGCATTTTAGAGGATTATTATATACACTGATCAACCCATGAGCTCTTACAAATGTACAAACGCTTGGGCTTATTCCTCTTTGTGTCCGCTATTCCAAGCAGCACATAAGTGATCAAGAAATATTTTCAAATAAAAAAAAATTTAAAATAAGAAAAGGTGAAAAACCACATATTTACTGATTTTCTTTAGAAGTATAGATTGAGAAGGAAAATGATTAACCTCACTTATTATAATTCTTTTCCCTTATAAATTTTGAATGAATGAATAAACTAATGACTAAAAGAGGAGGTCAGGAAAACAACCCAATTTTTCTGTGAATCTTGAAATAATGGTATCTGTGCCTACAAAGCTTATAAGTAGCAGAAATAGAAATATGCATCATTTTGAGCACTGACAGAGGTTCATGGATAAAGTTCACATTTTTACCTTCTAATTTGAAAATTCTCGTGTCTCTCTCCACAAAGTGAAAAAAGGACTTGAATCGGAAAGATTTCCAAAATGTTAGGTCAATTTTGGGAAAGAGTTACCAAGGGAAAACAATGGGAATATCTCCTCAAAAAGTTTCTGTTTCCCCAGGCCCATCCTCAACTCCCACCACTAATCTGTGCCCTCCCTTGCCCCCAATTTCAGCCCTTAAAATGACCCCACAGTGGCAAGGCTGGACTTAGACCAGACATGGTAAATCTACACTCTCCAGTAGAGGGCATAAACTTCAACTGCAGAATAGTTCCAGAAATCATGGTCTTCAGACGTCTTGGTTGCACAGAGGAGCTTCTTTAAGCACTCCAGAAAGTACCTATTTGCTTTTCCTTCCAATTTTGTTTCAGTTGAGCTCCTAATTTTTAGCACTGTGCTGAGCACATGGTAGGAGCTTATTCAATATTTATTGAATGAATGTGTGAACTCACTACGCACACATCCATCAGTATTTTTCACATATAGATTATAATAAAATTGACATTGTAATAAAAAATTATTTATCTGTTTACCTTTCTTTGGAATTTTCATCGTGTATCTAGAGCTACAATATTTACTCTGAAGTGGAGAATCAGTGAGGACACTGTCTAGTAAAATGCCAGAGTAGCGGTCACAACTGAGTTGATCTGAGGAAATGCACATGCATAATACTGACGGCACGTTCTAAGTGCCCAGCAAGAACAGATATAATTAGTTAGGTTTTCTTAATATCAGCACGTAATAATTATCCTCTTTTCCTTTAACTTATACAATGAACAATGTGCCCGTGTAAGAGTTAAAGTTCAGAATGAAAGTGAGACTATCTGAATATTTATAAATACTGGATCTGGTTGCTTTGAATCAAGTGGTTATTAATTTATTTATGAGTGATTTATTAAATTATCTGACTATTTGCATTACATAGAAACAGCTTCAAATTTCAACTACATAAGGCAAATTTGATTCTGAAGTATTTTTCAAGGAATTATTACTAAATAACTTCAACCATTACTAATTTCTGTATGACAAGCTAATTAAATTCAATTATTATAGCTAACATTTTATACTAAGTCCACTGTGTGTACATGTAGTCTTTTCATAATATAATTTCATAAATAAAATATATTTTAGTTATTACAAATGCATGCAATTTGCTTTTATTAACAGACTTTAGGGTGATGACAACTGTACATAAATAATACAACATTATGAATCTGTTATTTTGCCTACAAATTGTGTTGTCAGATGGCTGCCTCTTAAAATATTAATGTTGTGGGATGTGGGATAACTAAGAATTTAAAGGGGTTATCCACTGCTGCTATATATTTTTAAAACTAAATTGCTGGCAATATTTTCAATGTCTTGTTGAAAATTAAGTGGAAATAATTTTTCATATGCTCCAAGCAGAAATCACAACAAGGCTTGCATCTGTGGGTCAGCACAGGGTGTCATTTAGCAAAGTCTGAAATCTTTTTATGTAAATCATGGAACAGAAACATTTACTTATTAACTAGATATCAATGAACAGAAGACATATTTGTTACCACTGATAAGGGATCTTATGTCTATGGGAGAAAAGAGTTATGTTTTACTATCTTTTTCAACAATCGGTTCTATGTTTGGTTAAGATAAGAACTGTGATAGTAACTACATTCATCAGAAGCAACAGTAATAACTATAAACCATGAAATAAATAGTGTAAAACTGAAATAAATGTAACGTAAAGTAAAAATCAAGTTTAAATTTGATGTTTGGACTGATATTTTTTAAATTGCCTTTAAAAATATTTCATTTCTAGTTCTTCAGAAGAAATAATAAAATAAATATCTTTTTTTTTTTTTTGTATAGACAAGAGTCTCACTTTGTCACCCTTGGTAGAGTGCCGTGGCGTCTCACAGCTCACAGCAATCTCCAACTCCTGGGCTTAAGTGATTCTCTTGCCTCAGCCTCCCGAGTAGCTGGGACTACAGGCTCTTGCCACAACACCCGGCTATTTTTTGGTTGCAGTTCAGCTGGGGCCAGGTTTGAACACCCCATCCTCTATATATGGGGCTGGCGCCCCACTCACTGAGCCACAGGTGCCACCCATAAAGTAACTATCTTTTATTAATCTCCTGAGATATTATATATCATTGATCTATTGATCTAGCTATTCCTTAATAATTGTTGTTCAGATAATAAATCAAACAAATAAGTGACACAATCAATGTTACTGGAAGATTTTTCTCATACTTTTAGAAATAAAAACATAGTATTTTTAAAGGAATGCAATAGCCTTCATAAGTAGAATGCTACACTCTTTTTGGCTAAACTTTTATTTCATCATAATAATTTTGTCAGAGTTAAATTTTTTAAACAGCTTTAAGATTCTAGGTTTATTGATCTTATTTGAACACAATTTCAAATTTACAAAAATGTAAAAATGAGATGAGTATAAAAATTCCATGCATGTCTTCACCTATTGTTAACATTTTATACCATTGGCTTTATAACTGAATATGTGTTTGCCTGGAGTGTATTTTCTGAAACATTTGAAGGTAAATAATGGGCTTCATGACCCTTTTTATCAGTATCTCAGTATTTCCCATGAACAGGGCTATTGCCTTACTTAACTACAGTACAATTAGTAATCTTATCCATTAACGTAGATAAGTTAGTTTTATTTAGTTAAGTACCATTCTTCTAATTTTATCAGTTGGCCCAATATTGTCCTTTATCACACTTCTCTCTATTAGAACATAATCCAGTTTAGATTCCCATATTGCACTTAGTTGTCAAACCTCATTAATCTTCTTTAATCTAAAACCTTTCTTTACCTTCCCTGTACATGTTCTGACATTGACACTTTTGAATAATAGAGTCCTCCTTTATTCAAACAGGATATTTCTCAGTTAATATTTGCCCGATAGGCTTTCGTGATTAGATTCAGGTTATGTATCTCCATTTAGAATACGTGCTGCATTGGTGATATTATGCACTCTCAGTGGCCTGCAATGTTCATCTGTGCCTCATTAATGAAATTAATTTTGGTCTCTAGGCAAATCCACTGTGTGTTTACTGTGTTTTCCCCCATGTAACTAAGAAACAGTCTATGGAGATACTCTTCAAGACCATGCCAATACTCTGATCCTTTACATTTGCTGTTCATTGATCATTCTTTCCTCACCAGATCTTTACCATGATGGTTCCAAAAGACTAATTTTCCAACTCTGGCATTCACTTTTCACTCACAAGCCCACCCTCAGCATTCCACCGTGATCAAAAGCTTCCCTTCTCCAGACTTCCTTCCTTTTTTAATTTGTTCATTCATTCCTCTATCAACTGATTATCAGGGTACACTCAGACATTCTATTGATTTTTTCACTATTTAATAATTCTTTATTGGACTTCAATATTTCGGTGAGCAAATTATCTGGATTTGGCCAGTGGGCACCTTCTCAAGCTGGATCCAGTGTGCCTATAACATATATACAGTTGTCATCCCTCAGTTTCTACTGGGTATTGGCACCAAGACCCTTTAGGTACCAAAATCCAAAGTCCCTAACACTATAAAAGTCATAGTAGATGCATATAATTTATCCATACCCGGCTGTATTCTTAAAATCATCTCAAGTTACTTATAATACATACCACAGTTCTTATACTACATTATTTATGAAGTAATAGCAAGAAAAAAAATCTATACATGTTCAACACAAATGTAGTCATCTTTTTAAAAATATATATATAAATCCTCAGTTGGCTGAATCTGTGTATAAGGACCCCATCTGTATGGTAAAGGAAGTACAGAGGGCAGACCATATTTCTTCTTGGGTTTTCCCTTGGTTCGTTTCTGTTTTTAGTTCTTTTTTACCTTTCAGGCTCATCTTAAACTTATTCTGTCTCCTCCTAGAGAGCAGCCATTTCTCTACAGAGCCTCGGATCGTCTGGGTGATATTAAACACCAATATCTGAGTGCTAGGTGTGTTCTCCAAATATATTTTTAATAAATGTTTTAAAAAATACCAAAATTAAGTCAAATAGTTGAATGTTTCTTTTTTTCTAAATGAGGTCTGGATGATGTGTATAAACAACATCTAATTTTATTTTATCCCAGATAAAGATTTCATACAGATAGTAAAAAGATCATGTCTCTTTTCCGATCTCCTGAAAAGATTTTTTTAAAGATCTTACACCATGATGGTACTCTTTAGTGGTACATAAAGCCATCAAATATTAGAAAATATTTCTTTATATGGTTAAGATCAATTTTTACAAATTCATTCCTTGATAGAATTGGAAATTGATACAACTCCTTTTATGAGGGAAAAATTATTTTATTGGTGATTTCTCAATTTCCTCAAAGGTCTAACGCCTCAATAAAACCTGAAAGCCCACATCTGCATATCTACACATACGTACATAAGTCTCACTTAGTATGTTTCATCAAGGCATGACCTCAAATATAAGAATCTGCCATACCCTCTCCAAGGTGAGATATTTAGTAGTGAGGCTTTATTGCAAGATTGTTTTTACTTTCTCAGGGACTCTCTGATCCTGACTTTTCTCAAGACTAGATGATGATACCCGGACTTGCTCCATGGTAATACTCACCGAGTCACAATTTCTCACCTGATGATTGTCTTCTCTATCAGAGTACAGGCTCCCTGAGCACAGAACCAGTGTATTTCTGAGCTTAATACACTGCAAAACCCAAGGGTTTTCAATATGGGGAATGGAGGTCGCATAATTGTGAGTTGTCTGTGTGTAGATATGTGTCTCAGCTGAAAAAAGGAAGACCCCAATACAATTTCAGGGGAGAAGCTAAGGGGGACTAAAGGAAGATTTGAAGGGTAAATTAGAAGTTACTTTAGCTTAGTGGGATTTTTTTACTTCGGAGTTTCCATCACTTTGACTAATGAATCTTTTGGTTTACTCAAATATTCGATGGACTGTGATGGATCCATGTAAAGCACAGGCCTCATCCAATCCTCACCCGCTTGCAGAATGTATATAAAAAAGAAATTGAGATTAGGGTACATCAGAAAAAATTTAAATATTTTAAAATGCTAGTTAAAAAACTTAGACCATTCCTAAAAAGTTATTAGCTAATTACATAATCTTGCATTGTAAAGATTTCTCACCCATCTTAGTGGAATTAGCATGCCCTACTAGAAATGATATTTCAGATTCAGAATCACAAATATCTTCTTAGACACTCGAAGACACTATATAACATTGACTGAATTTACAGGTTTAGGCAGATGTTATCATCCCAATTATTGTTTAAGAAAAGAATGACCTCAGGAACAAAGACAGCAGAACCAGGACAAATGAACAAAAATTAAAGCAAAGTCAGTAGCAGAACATCATAAGGAAAAACATTCTGACAATTAGCATTTTCATTTTAGGGAAGATAAAAATGAAGAAGATAAGATTTTCAACTATAAAATAAGTTGCTACATGAGATACTGGAGGTGTTAAAAAAAAGGCTAGCTGATATTTAGAAGGGATACACATGTACAGAGAATCCATGCATATTGTATACAGTTGGACTGACTAGATAACAATGGGATTAGTAGTAATTACTGCATAATAATGACTGCCAAATTTGCTCACCTATCATGTGTACAATGGTGTAACACACACATGCAGAGTCTTATTTTAATAAATATTTTGGAATTTATTCTCATAATGATCCAAAACATAGGTATTACTATTCCAATGTTATACAGAAAGATACTGAGGCAAGAAAAGTCTAAAGAGGCAATAAGTAAAGGAATCAAAATTTAAACTTGTTATTGAAACTTCTCCATCAATAATGTAAGTCATAGATATCCAGGAAGTTTACAGTGATATTCTACAATCGAGATTTTCTTCCGGGTTGTGGTCTGCATCAAATGTTGGTATATTTTAAATCAGTTATTTTTATTTTATTTTTTGTTTATTTTTAGAGACAGGGTCTAACTCTAAAAAGTTAGACCAGGCCAAAGTCCAGTGGCATTATTGTAGCTCGCTGCAACTTCAAACTCCTGGGCTGAAGACATCCCTGGGCTCAGCCTCCTGAGTAGCTGGGATTACAGGTGCTCACCACCATGCCTGGCTAATATTTTTACTTTTTTCTATTTTTGTAGAGAGAGGGTCTCGCTCTGTTGCCCAGGCTGGTCTTGAACTCCTGGCTTCAAGCAATCCTTCCACCTCAGCCTCCCAAAATGCAAGGATAACAGGTATGAGCCACCATAGCCAGCCTAAAAATCAATTCTTTATTAAACAAACAAATGAATGGTATCTTCAAAATAACAATAGCCAAGACTTAAATGGTGCTTACTGTATACCAAGCATTAGCCTAATGTGTGACCTCAGATAAATTTTAATATTATCCATAGAAAATATATATATTTCAAGATTTAAAATATATATGCATTTGCTGTTATGGATGTAGATTATGGATATATACTATTATGAATGTAGATGTAGCAAAGTTTTTACCTCAGTAACTCCATTTCACTAGTGAAATAATTTAGATTAAAAATAGGAACCAATATAATCAAAACAAGTTTCTGAGGGCCCCACGAAGGTACACTATTCTCTGCTCATGGAAGTGATCCAGCTCATGTCTTCCTTATTATCTTTAATAATTGTCAAAAAACTAGCTAAATTTGCTATTTTCTTTTCTGTTGTGATTTCATAATTGGGAAATCATGATATTTTCCCCCATAATACTGGGGAAAACCTTTTCTTTTTTTTGAGACAAAGTCTCACTCTGTCACCTTGAGTAGCATGCCATAGTGATACAGGACAGGTAGTCCTCCAGCCAGCACAGCGAGCGGGGCTGGAGGACCTGCTGCCTCCATCTTGGCCATGTTGGTGGGAGCAGCCAGCAGAGGAACCAGCAGGCTGGAGCATAGGCAAGCGGGGGTGAGCTTCCCTCTCCCAAAGGAGGCTCCAGTAGCCAAAGGAACTGCACACAAGGAGGGGGAAGACCCTGGTGATTCCTCCAGTGCATCCCTGATTGGTCTATTTTCAAAACCTGCTCCTGATTGGTCTGTTTTCAGGACCTGAAAGTTCATTGGACAGCTGCCCCTATATAAGCCCCTAAGCAGAGAGCCCCAACGCAGACCTCCGCAAACTTCCAAGAGAGCAGGAGAACAAGGGGGATTGGCTCTTTGTAAGAGCTGTGTAACCCTTGTATTATAAAACCTATCTTACTACTGATCCTGCTCTGCAAGGTTTGGCTGTAACACCTGTTGAATAAAACCTAATAAAACCTAACCTGCTGGTCCTGTGGTCCGTCACTGCCAAGACCAAGAGCCTGGAACTCCAGTATCAAAATCCGGTATCAATAGCATTATAGCTCACAGCAACATCAAACTCTTGAGCTCAAGCCTCCTGTGTAGCTGGGATTACAGGCACCCACCACAATGCCCAACTAGTTTTAGAGAAAGGGTCTCACTCTCATTCAGGTTGTTCTCAAACTCCTGAACTCAAGCAATCCACTGTCAGCCTCCAATAGTACTAGGCTTACAGGAGTGAGCCACTATGACCAGCCCCAAACACCTCTATCTTGCACACTACTAAATAAAATGTATATTTCTTCATACCACTATGTAGAGAAACTAAAAACCTATATATTGAAAAATAGTACCTTTCTAATACCATCCACAGTAAACATTCTACATTAGAAAATATAAACCCATTATAAACTAAAAATGGAAGACAGAGGCATGAAATAGTGGGAGTTCTACTTATTTTAGAGTTTATAAGCCTGCCAGGTAAAAGAAAGATCACTAGTTTCTTTGGCCTTTTCCTACTTGTCCTCACTATCCTGTTTATATGTTTTCCTTCATGAAACTGTAAAACAAACTTCCAATAAACTCCTTTTGAACATCAATTCATTCCTTCATTCATCCATTGATTCTTTTATTCAACACCTGCTATATACCATGCATCATTTCGGACATGCAATACAGTGATAAACAGAAAAGACAAAATCCCTGTCTTCACAGAACTAGCATTCTTGTGCAATTATAAAGACAATAAACAAAAAGTTATGGAATTAAGTGCCAGATATTTTTTGAAGTCCACTGAGAGAAATTAAACAGTACAATTATTTTTCTCATGATTTTAATGCAAAATTGGGTTGCAGCAGAAAAGACAGCACTGAAGCCAGGCCACAATTCTGCCCACAAAGTAAAGGTGGAATGTGGTTTTACATCTGTGTCCTTCTCTGTGGTCTAATGCTAAAATAGCAAGAGAAAAGGAACACTTGTATGTTTTATTGTTTCAGGCGAATTACAGCAGAACTCTAATGCTGATTTTTGGAAAGTTCTTATTAAAGTCTTTTGTAGGAGGGTGGATTAACCCATTCAGCCTGCTATTTCCTATAAACACCTGGCATCTTGCGGTCCCCCTTTATACTCAGAGACAGCTTCGGCACTTCATTCCATGAATAAAAATGTAAACATGTTCTTTTAAATGAGTTTCAATTGCCAGCAAGTAGATTTGTCACTCTCATCAAGTATTATCTTCAGAGAGACCAAATACCTCCGTGAAAGAAATTTTTCTGTTCCTTTTGGGTGTTGCTAACAGATTTTGTTCATTTAACAAAAGTTGATTTTTTTTTTCTTTCATGAGATTTCACTAAACTATTTTAGGTTTGCTCTCACAATTAGTCTATTTTACAATACATGCACTTGACTCTTGTGAATAATCTTATACTATATTTAATCCCATATTTGAGATTTATTAGAGTTCCAGAACCCCGAAATCAGCCTAGTCCCCCAGCCCAGGCTCTCTCACAGGGGTTCTACCTACTAAGGATAGTCCTAAAGAAGGATACTTAGGATTTTCACAGAGAAAGATTTTGTTCTTTTCTCAGGAATTAAATAAAACATGTCATTAGGCCAATGCCTGGAGTCAACATTACAGAGCAGAGCAAAGGCCACTTAACTGAGACAACTGGCAAGTTTTTGAAGGGAAGAAAAGAAAAAAAAAAAAAAACACCTGTCGCTCTCATCTGGACTTTTAGATAATGATCCTTTTAATGCTATCTGTGTTTCCTGTAATAATTCCATTTTGTCACCTTTAATAATTCATTTTGTAGAAATGTAATGGTGGCACACTATTTCAACTGTTCTAATTATCTAAGCCACATTTCCTAACTCGCATATCTTTTTTCTCGTAATTGAGCTCATTCGATTACATCCCAAGGTTCTGAGGATTAGTAGTTATCTGTGACAGTGGGTAGGCATTTGGCCCCAGGCACACTCTCTGAGACTCATCCCTGCATGTGCCAGCCCAACACCAGCACAGTGCCCCAGAACTCATAGGTCCTGGCCTGCTCTTGCCCCTGTTTCTCTACCTTCTAGTCCTGCTTCCTACTCAGTGCCCCCTAGAACTGAAGCCCTTACAGGCTCTTACCAATTCCTGTCTCAGCATCTGAAACTCTTCCCATGTATAATTGCCTGAATCGTTGCTGCTCACAGAATAGTAACGTACTCAGGCAGGCATGCAGAGGACTCAGGTAGATGTGGAAAATTGTACATTCACAATACTGTACTTCCAAAATTAGCCTGCCCACTCACCCAGGCTTGCTTTCTGAAAATTGTATACTATTTGGCTTAAGAGCATATGTTATAAAATGTAAAACATCATACAAATTTTTTACTTTAATCATCAAATTCCTAATGAAATATTTTTCTTTAAATTCAAAGTGTTTTTTTTAAAGATGTAATCAGAAAAAAAGTTGTAATGACATTTTGAAAAACACACATAAAGTTCTGATTTTTAATATTTATTGGAATAATGCTTCCACTGGTCAAATATCACAGGGATATTTGCTTCAAAATAGAAGAACAGGACCAACCATTCTGAAATTTCATTGGCTTAAAGACAGCAAGATAGAAACATTGCTCTGTAATGAACACTAAGAAATATTTAAATACCTTTAAGAAATATTCCTATTTCTGGGAAATAATGCAACTAACAAAAGTGGAAGTATATACAACTGTTTGGCATGACGTGGAGCCTTCCTTTGGTACCTGAAAACACAAAGTCATTTTACCAAGCCAAAAAACTACTATATTATCTATTCATGTTCTAATAGTTTTTATTTCAAGGTTCTTACTATCAGCACCAGGCAAAAGAAGTGGTTAAGAAAAAAATAAATGAATGAGTGTTGTTGAATAATCCTGTCTAAGCAGGAAAATCTATAGGACTACCTACATTATTTCAGTACTAAAATAATTATGCCTTTAATCAAATTTTAAGGGCTTGAGCATTAGCCATTGAATTATCTTCACACTAAAAATCTCATTAAGTCATTTGGCACTGTGTTTTTCAAATACTAATGAAGGATATTTGACAATTCCTGATACTGAGCTATAACAGAAATTATTCCTGTGAATACTTAAGAGAACATAACAATGTAAGATGTATGCATTTAAAAAACATTATAGTAAATAAAGCTGTTTCTTTTAAGATCTCACAAAGTAAAGCAATGGTTATACAATAAAAACAAAATATGTTACATGAAAAATTAATTGGTTTATAAAACAGCATAGTCTGTGTATAAATTTCTATTGGTCTTGTGTAATCCATGCATACATTTCAGAGCAGTTTTTTTTTTTTTTTTTGTCAGATACTGATGAAAATTGGCAGAGAAAAAATCACTAGAACATCCAAAGAGAGTACACATAAGCACAAAATTCTTTATACTGGTCAGGTATTTCTGTAAGTTCCATTGATACAGGACAGGTGGCACCAAGACCTGCCACCTTAGCCCCCATGGTATTGGTGCGGCTGTAGCTGGCAGTGGAACCAGTGAGCTGAAGTGTAGGCAGGGGGGTCCTGGGAGGCTCCAGTAGCTGGAAGGGCCAAACACCTGCGGGGGAGACACTGGTGTCTTGCTGTCTCCTCCCGGTGCACTTCTGAGTGGTGAAATTCATGTGAGCTTCAAGGCCTGAGTTCATTGGACAGCTGTCTGTAACTGATGAAGACCCACCCTAAAGGAAACATTGAGTTCTAGCAAAATAAGCCCCTGTAACTGTATACCCCTGAGCAAAGAGCCTGAGCACAGATGGTGAGGGAGCAGGAGAGCTTGTTCCCCACCTGGGTTCTCTCTGCCAAGAGCTTCGGTTCTGTAGTTTTTGACTCCTTTGTTTCTGTGAATAAATCCCATCTTACCTCTGATCTGTGGTCCTCCGATTCATTTTTGAGTCACTGAGACCAAGAACCTGAAACACTGGTATATCTGTAAGCCAGCCAGAAGAGAAAATGAAGTTCTGGTATCACCATGATGCACAACCGTAAAGACTTGGTTGTGGAGAGACACACTTTTTAAAAAATCTACAGGTCTCAACACATCAGAAATTGATGAAACTGATACCAGAATTTTGTCTTCAGTAGGTTCTTGGTCTTGGTGATTCCAAAAATGATTCTGCAGAACACAGATCAGTGGTAATGATACTGGATTTTTGATACTGGATTTCCAGGCTCTTGGTCTCAATGATTAGATGAATGAATCAACAGACCACAGGATCAACAGTAGGTTTTATTCAACAAGTGTTACATCTCTTACAGAAAGCCAAACCTT
>CAUYQV010135665.1:0-26557 GCA_963574575.1 Galagoides demidoff
GGTGCTCTCAATGTTGGTGTCCCCTCACCGCGCAAATCCTCCCAAATATCCACTTCTGCCACTCAGCCAGGGGCTCAATAATGTATGTGTATGAGCCACATAGCTTCAAGTTTCCTTAAGGCTTGAATTACAACAGGGAAATATGCAGGAAAGTCATTGCAGGTTCCAGTCTGGGGCAAGGTAACATCATAAATAACAACAGATTTGAAAACAAAAGACTTCAGTTTGTATTCCCACTTTGCCAGCTATGCATCTTTGAGACAGCAACTCAATTTTTCTGTAGCTTGGTTTCCTCATTTTAGTATGAGATGACATCTACCTTATAGGTTTGTTACAACCTTTAAATGACAGGTGAAAACTTACAAGCTCATTACAAAGCATAGTTGTTTGTTAAAACAATTGAAATACTCACTTTAAAAAATGATCAGCAAAGCCCTTTGACCGTTACTACTCTATTCAGAGGACATTTTAATCTTTGTGCCACTAGCACCCTGTTGCATCAGCTCTCAGCCCTTTGCCTGCGTGGCAAATGGAGAGCGACCTGCATGGTACTGGAAAGAGGAGGAGAAAGGAAGAAATGCAAAGCCTAACAGTTAACCTAGATATAAAACACACTGCCAATATCTGGTCCTCTTACACTGGCAAAAATTCATCCATACAAATATTTAAAAATGTACCTGGCTGAGAGAATGAAGGAACGTTCCACACTTTCAATCTTTAATTCATTCTGATATGCTTCTTGCGTGGGTTTTCTGACCTGGAAGAAAGTGTAACAATTTTCACAAACTACCAAAAACTCCCAACTCTGAACTATAGCTGAAACGGCCCATTGCCCCTAATGGGTGACATCCACAACCCACCTTCAACCTTCCTTTCCGGCTTTACCTATGACTATTCTCCATCGCCTACTCAATGCTCCAGATGAATTTAAATACTCACACATAGGCCCAACGTTCCCACCTCCACACCTTTGCTTACAGTATTCCCTCTACCCAGAATGCCCTTCTGTAAAATGACGGAATGGCCAAATGGGACTTAATAGTTTCAGGCCCATTGTCTCTTCCTCTTAAAAGACTTCCTGGATTCTTCCTCTTTCCTCACTGCCTATCAAAAGCTGCAGGCCAATCCCTCCACCATGACCACCAAAATCTGCATGCTCTTTATTTTTTGAACTCCCCAAAACTTTACTGTGCCATTACGGTGATATTTATTACCGTCTACTCGATAGGTATTTATGGTAGTGTTTTATGGTGATGTTTATTACTGTCTACTCAATAGGTATTGATGGGTAGTGATATTATCTTCCCAACTACATGGTAAGTCCTGCGGTGTTGGAGGACGGATGAGGAGAGGTGGTTGCAGTGGGACAGAAAGAAAAAGAACCAATTTATCTTCCTATTTTCCATCAAACCTATTACCAACTTTGTTCATAACAGTTCTCAGTATATACCTTATGAATACATTAACACATCGGTGAACAAATGGCAACGGCAACATGTATGAATAATTAAATGCACGGTGGGCACCTGTGGTCCCAACTACTTGGGAGGTTGAGGCAAGAGAATCGCTGGCGCCTAAGAGTTTGCGGTTGCTGTGAGCTATGACACTAGGGCACTCTACCAAGAGTGACTAAGTGAGACTCTGTCTCCAAATAAATAAATAAAGTCTAACAGATACACAGACCTTCATTCCAGCCAATGAGAGCATGTTGTTCAGTTTATACATCCCAGACTGTACCGGTGTTGTATATAACAAGGCATCATTAAACTGAAAGTAGAAACATTCACAGTAAGTAAAGAAGCAAATTTCAGCTATAAAGATATTTGATAAGATGTAAAAATAAAGAAAAAATACTACTACTTTGCTAACAGCTCTCTGAATAAGATACTTATATTCAGCTATAGTACACAACCATCACCTAGAATGTTATACTAGGATACTATCAAAAAGGCAATTTTTGGAAAAGGTGTTGCCTTTTGAAGTCCTGTAACAGATTTAATGTTTCTTGAATTCTAAATCCTACTGAGGTATTACAGTCGGCCTAAATAAACGATTAAAACAATTATCCCATGCACATTTCTTTTTTTTTTCCATGCACATTTCATTGACCTGCTTTCTTTATATGTGAGCAGTGTTATTTCTTATGTGCTACACAAACAGGTGAAGGTTAATTAGCAGCATAACCATAAACAGTAATGCTGCCAGTCTCCTTTAGACAAGTAACTTTATAAAAAGTGGTTAAATGTATCAGGTAAATTAACAGGTCTTCATCTGCAAAAGATGTGACCATTTAGGTTTTTTGTTTTAGGAAACTAAGATTTTAGAAGATATGTTTGAGGGGTAGTATAATCCACGTATGATGGTTCAGAGCAGACTTTGGAGTTGATAGCCTGGAATTCTAATTCCAGCTTCGGCAATGCTCTGACTCTCTGAGCTTCAGTTTTCTTTTCTTGGAATAAAATGGGCATGAATTCTGCTTGCCATGATTGTCATGACATTGCATACAAAAAGTGCTAAGTGGGGCGGTGCCTGTGGCTCAGTGAGTAGGGCGCTGGCCCAATATATGGAGGGTGGCGGGTTCAAACCTAGCCCCGGCTGAACTGCAACCAAAAAATAGCTGGGCGTTGTAGAGGGTGCCTATAGTCCCAGCTACTCGGGGGGCTAAGGCAAGAGAATCGCTTAATCCCAGGAGTTGGAGGTTGCTGTGAGCTGTGACACCACTGCACTCTACCAAGGAGATATAGTGAGACTCTGTCTCTACAAAAAAAAAAAAAAAGTGCTAAGTAAATAGTGGCTGTTATTAACCCTGTGTTTTTTATGCAGAAACAAACAATTATTCCAAGTTAGAAATGAAATAAACTACATTCTAAAAGGAAATAATTTTCTGATTATGCATCATAACAGATTTTATTTCTCATACTTGACATGCAAATATGCAATACAGTCAAAGATGCCACTAAAACTGATTTTTGAATGTGCTAAGCATACTGCTATGGATAAATGTCTCCTTTCATTAAGCAATTATTCCTGCCTTGTGCCTTGGACACATCAGAACTACACATGGCCTCTTACCAGGAAGAACATTCGGGGTTGCATCACTTTCCGAGATAGCTTCATCAGAGTTCCTTCTTTGAGAAAAACCTGATTCATCCAAACAAACATGTCTTTAGTCTTACCATCATAACGCAATGGAAATATAATCTTCTCATCGATTTCCGTCCTCAGAATCCTTTTTTTTTTTTTTTTTAGGGCCACAGAGACATAATTTCCTTGTGTCTTTTTATAGTCATATTTAATTTTAAACCTTGTAAGTCATTTAGGGATTGGATGAGCAAGCAGAGTTACATGAATCCAATCCTGGCCCCAGGGATACTGTGTGGAGGGACGTGAAATTGATGGGAGTGTGTACTTGATCCTGAGGCATATCCAATATCCTGATAAATGCATTTTGCAATTTTCCTGAACTCATTCCCTAGGCTGCTTTTACGCTCTGTGAGGAGCATCAAAATACCAATTTTCTCCCTCCCTTCCTAATTGTCTCTTACATTAAAGATTTTAAATGAAATTGTCTTCAAAGCTGTATGAGCCCAGCTGGCGTTACATAATAAAATGATCCCATTAAATCAGATACGCTGTGGGTCCCTTGCCAGTCTCCAAATTGAATCGGACTTGTATTATGAATAGACTTACTCCTAATTACATTGTCACGGTGACTTACATCAAGAAAAGTTTTGAATGGATAGAGTGATTGTGTTGGGATCAATCAAGAGTGCCAATAGCAACCTATTTTCAAAACTGAAATGAAAAATAGCTACAAATGATTACCCAAACACACCATATTAAATTTGCAAAGAACAGTCCATAAAACACTCACCCGTCCCGGCTGTACTATCTCATGGTGTCCATTTAAGCTGTACTGAATTTGCATAAGTTTCTGGAAGTTGTCCTACAGAAAAATAATGTACAGCATGTGAAGGCCCAGGCTTTCAGGTTCAAGAGTGATATGAAGATACTTACTCTTGCTGATATGAAGATACTTACTCCTTGCTTCATGGTGTCATTGGCATGGTTGGCTACCTCTATGACGACAGCAAGGGCATCTAGAATGTGTGGGAACAGAAGGCACCTTCGGTCATTACCAGTAAAACAGTCTACAACATTAAGCAATTCCTGATGACCAGATAGCCACCTCACAGCAACCAACCTCAGGAGGAGCTCAGCTGACTTTGAGTAGACATAAATATTCTGAAGTTCAATGAAGGCCAAAATCAAGGAAAAACAGGCTCATTAGAAAAACGAGCCAAAGAAAGACTCTAGACATTGTATAGATCACGTTAATCTACAGCAGGAATCGGGGTGGTCTGTGCTGAGATTTGACTGACCTGTTAGTTTATAAGGATAAGTACAGGATTTCACCTAGAAGTGAGGGACTGTCCCAATGGAAACTGTCACAGCAGAGAATGATTATGAGGGAAAAGGATACTGACATAGGAAACAAGACCTCCAAGACGTGACTGTTTAAGAGGGAGGGCCAGGGCTCTGCCGCCTTCTCTTAGTCTAATTCCAAGAAGTATGAATTAAAAATGGGAGAAATGCACCGTGGAACATACTAGGCCACTAGATCTTAGGAAATTACAAGTGTCACCTTCTGAGCTCAGTTATGTAGCTCCATGGGACTGTCTGTGTTTTATTCTTTTTATTAACCTTTGGCCTTTAGCAAAATGATTTTTGTTTTTTTTTGTTTGGGAATGAAAGAGTCTTACTCTGTTGCCCAGGCTGGAGTGTGCTGTGGCATCAGCCTAGCTCACAGCAACCTCAAACTCCTGGGCTCTAGTGATCCTCTTGCCTCAGCCTCCTCCTAGGTGGGACTATAGGCATCTGCCCCAATACCTGGCTAGTTATTCTATTTTTGGGTGGAGATGGGGGTCTCACTCTTGTCCAAGCTGGTCTTCAACTCCTAAGCTCAAGCGATCCTCCTGCCTCAGCCTCCCAGAGTGCCAAGATTATAGGCATGACTCTCTGCATTGGCCTGATCTTTTGTTTGTTAATAGTCCTTTCATTGGCGACTATTGGCCCTGCCACAATAGCTTCCGGAGGGCATGCTTCCCTCTTTAATGCTATACCAGTTTTTCTCTACAGGAATGTTGCTGTTATATTGTACAGGATAATTCTTTGTGTGAGTTTCTAATGAGTATTGCAGCATCCCTGCCTCTTGCCCAGAAAAGGCCAACTGGTCTTCCTAGTCTTGTGACAACCTGTGTTCCTAGGGGAGTCCTACTACTGGGGGCTGAGAATAACCACAGCGCTAAAGCAGACAAGGTGTGGACTTCTTCCTTTGTATCTAGTTATAAAGACGACTGGGCTAGAACATTCAAAATCATTCTGCTGGGTGGGTGTGGTGGCTCAGGCCTGTAATCCTAACACTCTGGGAGGCTGAGGCAGGAAGATCACCTGAGTTCAGGAGTTCGAGACCAGCCTGAGCAAGGGCAAGACCCCATCTCTACTAAAAATAGAAAAATTAGCTGGGTGTTATGGCAGGTACCTGTTGTAGTCCCAGCTACTAGGGATGGTAGGAGGCAGGTAGGGGTGGTGAGGCAGGAGGATCGTTTGAGCCTAAAGTTTGAGGTTGCAATGAGCTGGGCTGAAGTCACAGCACACAAGCCTGGGCAATAGACTGAGATTTTGTCTTAAAAAATAAAAAATCAATGTCTGGGGTGGCGCCTATGGCTCAAAGGGGTAGGGTGCCAGCCCCATATGCTGGAGGTGGTGGGTTCAAACCTAACCCTGGGCAAAAACTGCAAAAATAAAAAAATAAAATAAAATAAAATAAAATAAAAATCAGTGTCTGAAAAGGGGTTGAGATGTTTTGGTCCAGCTACTTTAACCTACTAAGAAATTCACTTTTTGGTACCAACAGAAGAGGTTTCTATATTCTTTACTTGTGTGATATAATCACCATTATTAAAGAAAAGCAGCATTTCCTTACAGAGACCCCAACCATATGTGAGAATTTATTGCACCTGATACTCTCTTCACAGCAAACATTCAAGAGTTACCTTGACACATCCTTGCTTCCCAGCCTGCTGGAACTCCCAGTGGGCAGGCTACAGAAGCCTTAAGATTTAATGACGAGTGAGTGACAAAGCTGCCATTTGGTCACCAGGCCTCGAAGCTCTGAATTCTCCAATCCCACCAGCAATTCCACTTTCCTGTGGCATCTCAAGAGGCCCTGACAACTCTACTTCTTTAGTAATTCTGCCGACTTGTCCAAGGTAAGTTGTCTCCCCTTCCCTCGCCCTTGGGCAGTCTCCTCTGCACCTGCTCACCAAGAGATGACCGTGCCTCTGGCCAGGCCGTGGCCTCTGCTGTTCATCGCTTATTCTTATCTATGTCTTTGCTGAAGGGTGTAATCTCCTTTGAATAACCTTAATTTCTGGCTTTGTATTTATTTTATCTGTAAAACAGAGCCAATAACTCAACTTTCCTTGAAGATTGAAACCTGGGACCCGGACTCACTAAATTCTTCGTATAATTTTTATTCCCACAGAGCGGCTATGTCTGGAACACCCCCCTGCACACTCATCTTCAGCAAAGCCTTCCTGCCCCTTCAACCTCCACATTTTTCTCCCTCTTCCGAATGATTCTGTCCTGTGCCGTGTGGCCTTACTTTGAAGCCCTCTGGTTTGTCTTTACTTGATGAGCTTCATAAACTTTTTCTTTCTTTCTTTCTTTCTTTTTTTTTTTTGAGACAGAGCCTCAAGCTGTCCCCTTGGGTAGAGTGCTGTGGCATCACAGCTCACAGCAACCTCCAACTCCTGGGCTCAAGGGAGTCTCCTGCCTCTGCCTCCCAAGTAGCTGGGACTACAGGCGCCTGCCATGATACCCAGCTATTTTTTTTTTTCTTTTTTTGGTTGCAGCCATCATTGTTGTTTGGCTGGCCCAGGCTGGATTTGAACCCACCAGCTCAGATGTATGTGGCTAGTGCCTTAGCCGCTTGAGCCACAGGTGCCGGGCCATAAACTTTTTCACTAAGTAGATTATAGATTTCACTGAATAAAAGAAACATGTCATACCCCTCCATGATCTTTTCATAAGTGCCTTCAAAAGCATAACACTTGGAAACAGAAGATATTAGGGCAAAAGTAAAAATGACGAAGAGAATGTATATGATTATCTACAAAATGGGTTAAAAATTTGTTCAACTTTTTACTTTGAAATTATAAAAGATGTATAAGAATATAATAAAAATTCATTAAATTAATGAGTGGCCATGAATTTGTTTAATGTGTTTCTGCAGATTAGAACCAGAATCTAATGGTTCCAGATTAGAACTAGAGTATACCTATAACATTTCAAACAGGTAGTTTGGCGATAAACAGAGACAAACCGCACTTGAATAGAATTAATCCATGTGTGTGAGAGACACAGACAAACAGAGACAGAGACAAAAACTCCCATTACCCCACGAATACACAGCAACAAAGAGTTCCTTGTATTATAATGGACTATTTCCTTTAGGTAGAAGGGATAGAGGCAAGGGTGGTAAAACCATTGCCTTAATGTCAAACAATCCCGAGTAATCTATTTTATTAGATCTTATCCCTGATCTATAGTTCAGTCACTTCAAGGACTCATAATTTTAAAGTTTGAAAGGACCCTGCACACCACCTGGTTCAGTCCCTATTTCTGAAAGATGAAGAAAGGGATGCCCAGAGAAATTAAACATGCCACAAACACAGAGTGGCTGAACACAGGAGGGCAAGAGTGCTGACCCCCAGCCATGCTGGGTCCAGCCTCACCACCAGAAACTGGCTTTCATGGAGGGCTGGCTTATGTCCCTGGTGTGCCCCTTGTGTCCCTATATCTCACTTTTCTTCAGCACTACTTTACTACTTTTTCTGGTTCTATTTTAATCTCTCCAAATAGAGTTTTGTATATTGCTTTTGTTATTAGTATATTTTTCCTTTCTAGGTCTAAATAAACATAATATAGAAGTCAGGCATGGTAGCTCATGACCTTAATCCTAGCACTCTGGGAGGCTGAGGCAGGAGACTTGCTTGAGCCCAGGAGTTCAAGACCAGCCTGAGCAAGAGCAAGACCCCACCTCAATTAGAGGTAGAAAAACTTAGCCAGGCATTGTGGTGGGCACCTTTAGTCCCAGTACTCTGGGACGCTGATGCAAAGGATCACTTGAGCCCAGGAGTTTGGGGTTGCTGTGAGCTAGGCTGACGCCACAACACTCTAAACTGGGCTACAGAGACTCTGTCTCAAAAAAAAGAAAAAAAAAGGCCAGGCGCAGTGGCTCTTGACTGTAATACTAGCACTCTGGGAGAACGAGGCAGGTGGATTGCCTAAGCTCACAAGTTTGAGACCAGCCTGAGCCAGAGCGTGATCTTGTCTTTAAAAATAGCTAGGCATTGTGGCAAGTGCCTGTGGTCCCAGCTACTAGGGAAGCTGAAGGAAAAGGATTGCTTGAGCCCAAGAGTTTGAGGTTGCTATGAGCTGTGACACCATGGCGCTCTACTGAGGATCACAAAGTGAGACTCTGCCTAAAAAAGAAAAAAAGAAAGAAAACATAATATAAAAACTACAACATATGACACTACAAAGTTATTTACCTTGAGTATCTCTGTAATCTCTAGCATCTTCTTTCAGATTCTTCAAATAATCTAGAAAAGAAAAAAAAAATAAAGTCTTTAAGCACAATAAAACAATGAGCCTAAAACACCAATAATCTTCCTTTTTCAATACCTGTCAGTCTGGTGGGTTGATACATATGTTAGTCTGACTTGTGCTGGTTTTCTTTTCTTTTCTTTTCTTTTTTTTTTTTTGAGACGGAGCCTCAAGCTATCCCCCTGGGTAGAGTGCCATGGCATCACAGCTCATAGCAACATCCAACTCCTGGGCTCAAGCGAGTCTCCTGCCTCCACCTCCCAAGTAGCTGGGACCATAGGTGCCCGCCACAGCGCCCGGCCATTTTTTGGTTGCAGCCATCATTGTTGTTTGGCAGGCGCGGGCTGGGGATTCAAACCCGCCACCTTAGGTGTACGTGGCTGGCGCCTTAGCCGATTGAGCCACAGGCACCGAGCCTGTGCTGGTTTTCTAACAATGTGAAAGCCCTGAGACCAATTTGAAGTGAGGGTGGAGAGTCAGAGCTGCAAAGAGCCTCAGGGATAACACTGGCTATTTTAGAGAGGAGCAATCAATTCGATTACTGAACAAAGAGTCTCACCCAAGCCATACAACCTCTTTGTGACAGAGCCAACATGAAAATCTGGGTCTCCTGATGGCCAGGTTAGCTTGATTATCCCAATATGCAGAAAATACCTTAATCTTGAGATTGGATATATCTGTGTATGAAATTATGAGGCAATAACAGATTCAATGCCCAAAGAGCACTTGGATTTGTCAATCTAAGAATCTAAGAATGCCCAGGACACCGAGGGACTCAATATATGCATCTCGACAGGAGGTTTTAAATGGGAATGAATATGTGTACATTTGGCTGTGTCTGGAGACAGTTATCACAACTGGATAAAAGCAGTGCTAAAACCCTTACAATAAGCTCCCCAGCAAGGATTAGAACTATCTGATCTAAAATGTCAGCAGGACTGAGATTGAGAGACTCTGGTCAGAGGAAGATGGCTCTGAAAGCATTTTCCTATGCAGTAGTTTTTGTAATACAGAAAAAAATCCAGGGCAACAGATTTTAGTTAACAAATCTTTAACACCCAGAATGGTCATAGGATTTCTAGGTAAAACTTCCTTCTTTGGTGAGAAATGTTGGATGGCTTCCCATTACCTATCAAATTTAAAAAAATAATAAGTAATTTTTTACAGAGTCTCATTCTTTTGGCGTTGGTGGAATGCCATGGTGTCACAACTCATAGCAACCTCAAACTCTTGGGCTCAAAAAGATGTTCCTGCCTCAGCCTCCTGAGTAGCTGGGAGCACAGGTGTGTGCAGCACAATGCCCGGCTGGTTTTTATACTTTTAGTAGAGATGGAGATTTCATTCTTATTCAGACTGGTCTCAAACTCCTGCGCTTAAGTCATCCACCCGCCTCAGCTTCCCAGAGTGCTAGGATTACAGGTATGAGTCACCATGGGCCCTCACCATTACCTATCAAATTAATGCAAATTCCTTTCCCTCGAATTTAGTCTCCCACTACATGGTCTCCATTGACTTTCTGGCTTTCTCCCTTGCTGCTGCCTAACACAGGCCCTTTGTTCCTACCTGAATTGGATTCTGCTCAATTCCTTGAAACTTCCCATGTATTCCCTGACTCTGTACCTTTTTGTTTCTAAGGCTCCCTTCTGAATCCTTTCCTCTAGCTCTGCATGTACAAATCCTATTCCCATTCTTCTAGGTTTATCTCAAATTCCTCTTCTTTCAAAGTGCCTTTTGAAAGAATCATTTTGGCTGTGTGCAGTGGCTCCCGTCTATAAGTGTAGCACTCTGGGAAGCCAGGGTGGGTGGATCAATTGAGCTCAGGAGTTAGAGACCAGCCTGAGCAAGAATAAGACCCTGTCTTTATTAAAAAATAAATAAATACAAATAGAAAACTAGCCTGACACTATGGCAGTTCCAACTAGTTGGGAGGCAGAGAATCGCGTAAGCCCAAGAGTTTTGAGTTTGTTGTGAACTAACACACCGTGGCACTCTACCCAGGGCAAAAGAGTGAGATTCTATCTCAAAAAAACAAAACAAAACAAACAAACAAAAGAATCCTTTTTTTCTCCTTTGACATGGCAGTTTCACCTGATGCCTTCTGTCACTTTCTTTTTCATTAGACTCAAAGTTCCTTGTGGGGCTCGGTGCCTGTGGCTCAAGCAGCTAAGGCACCAGTCACATACCCCCGAGCTGGTGAGTTGGAATACACCTGAGCCCGCCAAACAACGATGGTTGCAACAAAAAAACGCCTGGCACTGTGGTGGGTGCCTATAGTCCCAGCTTTGTGGGAGGATGAGGCAAGAGAATCGCTTGAGCCCCCAAGTAGCTGAGGCAAGAGAATCACTTGAGCCCAGGAACTAGAGGTTGCTGTGAGTTGTGATGTCATGGTACTCTACCTAGGGTGACAGCTTGAGGCTCTGCCTCAAAAAAAAAAAAAAAAAAAAAAAAAAAGCTCCTTGTGGGCAGGACATTTGCTTCATCTTTCCCTCTCACAAAGCACTTAGCAAGGGGCTTTCCACACAGGGGTCAATAAAGTCTTAATGAATAAAAAGAATCCATTATTTGGGTAGACAGGATTGTGTTTTAGCTAAGGTAAAGGCAATAAAGGCTGAAATGTCAGTGGGCATGGAGAACGTGGAAGGAGGAAAGGTGGGTTCAGAGACTGAATGCATTTTTATCAGACCCAATCTCTGGCTGAGAATATTACGAAATAGATCTAACTTCATCTCATCAATGTATGAAAGTCATGCTCAAAGGTACAAAGGGAAACTTGGATGTTAGTGCCAGCTTTTCAAACGTAATAGATGACACAGACAGACACACCTAACTGCTGAAACTTCACACGTCTCTGAGACAGTGATCCATCAGGCTGTGTGAGTCTGGGCACGCATATCACGTTATAAATACCTGGCACTGGCAAGAAGCCACGGTGAGATGTGTGTGACCACATTAAGCCTTCCTGTGCTATGGCCTGGGTTCGATCTTACAAGAGATCATCACTAGCTATTTAGACCTTAAATAATCGAAACTTATAGGTTGAAGAATTCACTTTTGATAAAAGATACATGAAAACCACAAAAATTAACAAAATACATTGATTGTACATGACAGTTAGCCTTTCTCAATGATGGAAAATCTTATTCTCATGCTGACTGAACTCATTTAATATATAAGCCATGTTTGCTGAGTGCAAATATCCATCATTTCTACGGTTGACAGGACAGAGTTGGGGAAACAAACTTACCCTAATTGGATGTTCAATGCCTAAGTTGCCTCATTAAGCAAAAGTGATTCTCCTTAAGGCTTTAGTTAGCTGAAGCGTACAGAAAAGAAATCAGATGTACCTAAATATTAGATTCATGGCGAGTTCCTATTCTGCCTTAAGTTCCTGTTCTTTTTTTTTTTGAGACAGAGCCTCAAGCTGTCGCCCTTGGTAGAGTGTTGTGGCGTCATAGCTCACAGCAACCTCCAACTCTTGGGCTTAAGTGATCCTCTTGCCTCAGCCTCCCAAGTAGCTGGGATTACCGTTGCCCACCACAACGCCTGGCTATTTTTTGGTTGCAATTGTCATTGTTGTCTGGCAGGCCTGGGCTGGATTCAAACCTGCTAGGTCTGGTGTATGTGCCTGGAGCCTTAACTGCTTGAGCTACAGGCACCGAGCCAAGTTCCTGTTCTTTAACATAGGAGTATGTCTATGAAAACGGAGACATTTCTCTACCCTAAAAGAGCTCATTGGAAGATTTTTTTTTTTTTTTTTGAGATAGTCTCACTCTGTTGCCCTCCGTAGAGTGCCGTGGCGTCACAGCCTCAAACTCTTGGGCTTGAGCGATTCTCTTGCCTCAGCTTCTCAAGCAGCTAGGACTACAGGCACCCACCACAATGCCCAGCTATTTTTTGTTGTTTTTGTTGCAGTTGTCATTGTTGTTTTAGCAGGCTCGGGCTGTGTTCAAACCCGCCTGCCTTGGTGTATGTGGCTGGTGCCCTAACTGCTGAGTTACGAGCGCTGAGCCTGGAAGATGTTTGTATTAGGGATCCTGGCCTCAGAATCACTGTGTTATACTTGATGAGCTTCTGAGTTGCATTTTCTCTGCTTGAGCTCAAGCTTAGCTGCTGGCCTACCAACCGAACTTATAGGCACACAGTTTAAATATACTCTAAGCAGTCTGGGCACGGTAGCTCACACCTGTAATCCTAGCATTTTGGGAGATCCCCTGAGCTGACAAGTTGGAGAACAGCCTGAGCCAGAGGGAGACCCCATCTCTAAAAATAGTTGGGCACTGTGGCGGGTGCTTGTTTGTAGTCCTAACTACTCTGGAGGCTAAGGCAAGAGAATCGCTTAAGCCCAAGAGTTTGAGTTTACTGTGAGCTATGTGGTCAGGGCACTCTACCAAGGGCGACAAAAGCAAGACTGTCTCAAAATACATACATACCCTCCAAGCAGAAAACCCACTACCCACTACTACCATGTGGCAACATCAACATCATGGTATTAACCAAGGAAGCATTAGAGTTGGGTTTACCCTGCTTGACAATTTTTATTGTATTTATTTCCTTTTCTTTTCTCTCTTTTTTTGAGACAGACCCTCAAGCTATCACCCTGGGTAGAGTGCCATGGCATCATAGCTCACAGCAACCTCCAACTCCTGGGCACAAGTGAGTCTCCTGCCTCAGCCTCCCAAGTAGCTGGGACTATAGGCACCCGCCACAACGCCTGGCCATTTTTTTTTTTTTTGGTTGCAGCCATCATTGTTTGGCAGGCCCGGGCTGAATTCGAACCCGCCAGCTCAGGTATATGTGGCTGGCGCCTTGGCCACTTGAGCCACAGGCGCCGAGCCTCCTTTTCTTTTCTTGACAATTTTTAAAGATATCTTAAGAATCCCCCAAATTCAATACTCCAACGTATCTATCCATCCAAACCTCCAGCCATGCATGTTTTCAGGATATTTTGTCCAGTATCTCCTTTTGAGAACTTTTCCCTTTCTCAAGAAGACAGGACCACAATTCCCTTAAATAGTTAAGCACCACCCAGTGCCATTAATGCAGCAGGAGACGTGACTGATCACTGAGTCAGACCTGGAGGACACTGAAACCACTAAATGCCCCAGTGACTGTTATAACGACAGCGAAACCGTGGAAAGGAGACCAGACAGACATGCCTCCATTGATCATAAGGAAGTATTTGTCACCTATCATTTAGGACCGAGTATTCTGCAGAAGCTTACATAACAAGGAGGAGAGCGGTTATTTCACCTTGCCGTGTGATATTAGTAGTGTCCTACGATTTTCCTGCTCCTGACAAAACAATTTGAGCATTTTTCAAAACTTCACCAATAAAAATGCCTCAAACACCACTGAGGTTATTTTTATCAAAGAAAAGAAACTGAAAGTTGGAGCAAGGTCTATGGGTACCACAAAAATGCTCACACTTTCTGGCCACCAGGTGGCGTTATTGATTAAAAAGTTAATTAACTCCTTACACCCACCACTCAACAGTAGTAGCACAAAATTAACTGAAACACACCACATATAACCTCTAGGGACAGGCAAGTCATCTTTTCTCCTCCTGTATAAGTCCCAGGATGAAAGGATGAGGACCTAACACATACTATGTCTTGTTTGAGGTCTAAGTTTTCCACATAAGGACTCCTAGTGAGCCACTCCTCGATAATCTAAATCAACAGATAGCCAGCTCAGAGCAGAAGAAACTATTACCTTTACTGAGTCATCTGTGGGAATCTGGGACTTTTCTCATTCAAGGCTCAGTCAGATTCCAGAACTGTGTGCTGAGAAATGGTTGGCAGCCAAGCACAGAGGAAATGAGCATATAGGAGGGATAACATTCCAAAGTCAAGTGTTTTGAATCTAAGGACGTGTTTTTTTTTTGGACATGTCTTGCCTTGTGGTGTTCAGGTTTCTTCTTTCTTTTTTCCTCCATAAATAGGTACAGAGATCAACAGCACATACAGAATGATGAGATCCAGAGAAAAATAAGGCTAGTATTTCTTAAGCAAGAGCAAGACTCTGTCTCTACCAAAAATAGAAAAATTAGCCAAGTATGGTGGTGCATGCTTGTAGTCCCAGCTACTCTGGAGGCTGAGACAGGAGGACCACCTGAGCTGAGGAGTCTGAGGTTGCAGTGAGCTATTATGACACCACTGCACTCTAGCCTGGGTGACAGAAACAGAGCCTGCCTCAAAAAAAAGGTGGGGGGGGGAGAAGGCAGGAGGTTCACCCCTGTAATCCCAGCACTGTGGGAGGTGAACTGCTTGAGCTCAGGAGCAAGGCTCTCTTTGTCTTACGAAAACAATGGACATATTGCCTTTTTCCACATTTCAGATTATTTCCTTGGGATGAGTGAGAACAAAGAAAACAATTTAAAAATTTTGACTACATCATATATACCATAAAATACCTTTCCTAAAGGAATATACAAGTCAGGCTCTATGGCTCATGCTGGTAATCCCAGCACTCTAGGAAGTCAAGGCAGGGGGATCCCTTGAGCTCAGGAGTTCGAGACCAGCCTGAGCAAGAGTGAGACCTGTCTCTACTCAAAATAGAAAAAATTAGCCAGGTGCTGTGGAGGGTGCCTATAGTTCCAGCTACTCTGGAGGATGAGGCAGTAGGGTCACTTGAACCCAGGATCTTGAGGTTGCTGTGAGCTAGGAAGCCACCTCACTTTAATGTGGGCAACGGTGAGAATGTCTCAAAAAAAAAAAAAGAAAAAAAAAGAAGGGGGGGAATATATTAATTTAAAATATTATAAAAAATATATAAAAATACCAGCTCGGCACCTGTGGCACAAGTGGCTAAGGCGCCAGCCACACACACCTGAGTTGGTGGGCTCAAATCCAGCCTGGGCCCGCCAAACAATGATGGCTGCAACCAAAAAGAAAAAAAAGCCAGGTGTTGTGACAGTCCCATCTACCTGGGAGGCTGAGGCAGGAGAATCACTTGAGCCCAGGAGTTGGAGGTTGCTGTGAGCTGTGATGCCACAGCACTCTACCTAGGGCAATAGCTTGAGGCTTTGTCTCCAAAAAAAAAAAAAAAAGTGTGTGTGTGTGTATGTATATATATATACCAATATCAGTATATGCAGTCAGTAAGTTATTATAATTTATATTTATGATTCAAAGGGCATAAGATACATCAATGTCTATGTATATTTTTGTTTCTAAGTTGTTTGTTCATACTTTTGCTCCAGACATCTATTTTAAATCTTTGGATTAAAATAAGAAGATTGTCCCAGCTACTTGGGAAGATACCACATGCCCAGGAATTTGAGGTTACAGTGAGCTGTGATCACACTACTGTACTCCAGTCTGGGTAACAGAGTGAGACCCTGTCTCAAAAAAAAAAGAAAAAAAGAGAGAGAGCTCGAGAGAGGAAGGAAGGAAAGGAGAGAGAGAGGGAAGTGTGGGGAGGGAAGGAGGGAGAGAAAGATCTTTCTGGGCTCTTAGTCTTGAAAGTTCATGGCTTGCAAAGCAAATACCTCTGTGAATTAGAAAAGGTCCCCTCTCTTGGAGCACAAAGTGTGGCAAGCAGCGTACAATTTGTACTTGGACTTTAGTCAGGCACCCTTGAACAAGAATGTCATGACTCTTTCTTCTTTTTCTTCTTTTGAGACAGTCTCACTTGGTAGAGTACCTTGTATCATAGCTTATAGCAACCTCAAACTCTTCGGCTTAAGCAATCCTCTTGCCTCAGCCTCCCCAGTAGCTGGGAGTACAGGGGCCCACCACAATGCCCAGCTAGTTTTTCTATTTTTAGTAGAAACTGGGTCTCATTCTTGCGTAGGCTGCTCTTGAACACCTGAGGTCAGGCAACCCATCTGCCTTGGCCTCTCAAAGTGCTACGATTATAGGCATGAGCCAAAGGACTCACAAACCAAGCCTACAGTCAGATCACACAATGGACAGAATCTCCCCTGGGTCCCTTTTCAGCAGGGTAGACTAGCCAGGCATATCCAGTGTGCCCTTAAGAGAATCAACTTAGGGGAAGTCTCTCAACAAAAGTAAACATCCATTATTTTGACTTGTCTGAGCCAGCTTTTCTTAACAGATACATTTTCTAATCCTTAAGGCTGCCAGTTTATCAAGTAAGAAATCTTAAGCACACATAAATGGCCTTGGCACAGTCAGGCCACACTTAAAGAAGCTTTTACCCATACTTGGTCTGCATCACCTTGACTATCAACAAGGAGCAAATTAAGATTCTGAAAGATAAGCATATTTCATTACCCAACAGGCAAAGGAAGAATAACACAAACATAAATGCCAAAGTAAGTTCAAGTTTAACTAAATTTTAGTGTTTTCTCCAACTGGGAACAGTTCCTGAGTCCATGATTCTAACAAAAGCTGTGAGAGAAACCCTTTAGCAACAGATTCTGCTTGTTATGTCTTTGCCAAAACAAGTCCTAGCAATAGAGGCATTTGGCTACTTGTAGGGAATCTGGGTCAAATCTGCCTTAGCATTGGAAAAAGAAAGGCTTTGTAGCAATGTTTATGGGTAGAATTCAGGGTATCTATAGCTGTGGATGGGCAAAAGCACACAAGCAAAGTTATTAATAACTGCATATTTTAGCTCAGTTTTCCTTTTAGTCTTATGCATTTTATTCTATAACTTAAAAAAAATTATTCTGAAAAGAATCAATAGGCTGGCAGATTGCCAGTGGGATCCAGCCATAAAAAGGGCAAGAACCTCTGTTTTATAGAGAAAATGAGATGACATTTAAAAGCTCCGAGGCAGGCTTGGGGCCTGTAGCTCAAGCGGCTAAGGAGCAGGCCACCTACAGCAGAGCTGGTGGGTTTGAATCCAGCCTGGGCCTGCCAAACAGCAATGACAACTACAACCAAAAAATGGCTAGGCATTGTGGCGGGCGCCTGTAGTCCCAGCTACTTCTTGGGAGGCTGAGGCAAGATAATTACTTGAGCCCAAGAGTTTGAGGTGGCTGTGAGCTATGATGTCACAGCACTCTACCCAGGGCAACAGCTTGAGGCTCTATCTCTAAAAAAAACAAAAGCTCCAAGGTAATAAATTATGAAGATAAATGTGTTTACCTCTAATTTCCTAAAGACTTTCCATTGTAGTAAAATATTTCATGTATATAAATCCATGCAATGCCATCTCTCAAAATACCTTGTTTACAACTACAATTAAAAATGAATTACACCTGGTTTCTTGTACCCTCAATGAATCCCCAACAATAAATTAAAAAAAAAAAAAAGAATTGCAAAAAACCAAATACATAAACACTACTAATAGACAGGATAGACTAGCTAGCTAGCATATCCAATGTGCTCTTAAATTTAAAAATTAAAATTAAAAATTAAAATTACAACTACAATTAAAAATGAATTGCACCTGGTTTCTTGTACCCTCAATGAATCCCCAACAGTAAATTTAAAAAAAAAAAGAACTGCAAAAAAACAAATACATACACTAGTATGGACAGGATAGACTAGCTAGCTAGCATATCCAATGTGCTCTTAAGAGAATTAAGAGCTAATTACAACAGAAGTCTGGATAGTATCATGATGGACTGCTTTTTATCAGGACCTTTGGGTTTGTCAAAAATTAAATTCCTTGGCTGGAGTCCAGGATAGCCCTACTTTTTATCAAGTTTTGCTCTAGAGAAAGTGTTAAAATGACATTTGATACACAGCATTAACCCTGGGTTTTACAATAAATACTTGCTAAACAGTTTTTGTTAGAGTTTTTCTTTTGGTATTTTGAGTCATCCATTAATTTAATTCTGATCTTTTTTACATGTGCTTATTAGCCTGTGCCTATCTCAAATTTATAGTTTCAAAACTCTACAACAGATGTTTTTAATATCCCATTTTTTACCGACATGGGAAATCCTGGATTTCTAAAACCTAGAGGGAGTTAATATCATTCCAGACTAAAAGCAAAGACTACAGGAAAAAAGTAATATAATACATTATTAAAGCAACCTTTAATATAATATAAATATTTTGAACAAGATCAAAGAAACTACCTGATCCACATTTAATCAAAGTTCAAAGGACTATTTTTTTCCTAAATATAGAAGTGAAAACAACTTTTCAGGGGAATTTTTAAATTATATTTTTCATTATACTCTCTCCACCATGATCCTGATTCAACTGATTTCAGCACCAATGTAATAACTGTGCACAAACGAAAGACTTTTTATTTGAAAAAAACAGTTAATACAACACGTAACACAGGTAGAGAAGGAAAAAAACTAAAACGATCTATGATAGTTATCTCTGGCAGAAGATGAAAAAGGACTTTAAAAAAATAATGCTTACATATTTTTTATATGCACAAAAGATTCCTTGAAAAACAGAAAGTGACCTTTATGAAAAGAATAAATCACCAGAATATACTACCTCAAAATAAATAAGTATGTGTTGTGACTGCTGTCTGCATTAAAGTCTACCTCTGACTTTAAAAGGCTGCAATCTGGTTGAGAAAACATGACACAGTTGTGAATCAATTAAACAACTAAAAGATCCAATCAGGAAACATGTGGCAAGATCAATAAATCTTTTATGAATTGAGAAGGCTCAGTGGGAGCCTGAGTGGTCGAGCACCGCCTTAAAGAAGAGGATGTAAACTCCATCCAGGCAGGAGGCCTCTGATGTGGTACTTGCCAATGTAAAAGGGTGGCCCAGCTCAGAGCTGGCTCATATAGGTATTTGCTGAGTGAGTGATTAATAGAGAGAGAATCTGGCTTTGAAGGACAAGTTTCAGGAGCCAGGGAGAAAGTTAACTACAGCCAGAGCAAAGGAAAATAGGCTTAGGCAATTCTCGGTTATTCATTGTAGTTCTGTACACTGTGAAGGAGGCTTTCTGCTTTTCTAATGAGCAGAGTGAAAGTGTGTGGAAGATGAAATTTCTCTTGGAAGAGAAATTAAGCCATACTGTGCGAGGCCATGTTAGCATGACTAGTGGTAGGAAGATGCTGCTGTAATTTGGCGTGAGTTTAGAAAGGCCTGGCCTGGAATGTAACCAGGAAACGGAAAGAGCAGGAACAAGAGGTGGGGAAAACTTCAAATAGAATCTGAGCCCCAAACAGAGGTAAAGATCTGGCCTACTAAAACGGCCTTCAGAGGCCAATACAAAAACAAAACTTACGAACTTTTTAGGCTTAAATTAAGTGAATCATTAATTTCATTACATAATTGTATGCATTCTTTTAGATCCTGGTGTTTTTTTGGGGGTGTGGGGTGAGTTTTTTGGTTTTTGAAACAGAGTCTTGCTCTGTCACCCAGGCTTGAGGGCAGTGGCATCATCTCACAGCAACCTCAAACTCTTGGGCTCAAATGATCCTCCTGCCTTGACCTCCCAAGTAGTTAATAGCCAAGACTATAGTCCTGTGCCACCACACCCAGCTAGTTTATCTATTGTTGGTAGAAATAGGATGGGCTGGTCTCTAACTCCTGGCCTCAGGTGATCTTCCAAGGCCAGTCTTAAACTCCTGGCCTCAAGTAATCTTTCCACCTCGCCTCCCATTGTGCTAGGATTATAGAAAGGTATGAGCCACTGGGACCTATCTCTGATCCTGTTTTGAGTTGGGGATTTAAGAACAAAATAACAAAAAAACTACCAAGAACTTAGATAGAAGCTTTTTACAACAATAAAGGAAGAGATAGTTTAAAAAGAATACCCTAAGCAAACTCAAATTAAACCCATTTTAAAAAGCATTGCAAAGCAATAGAACAGCTGTTTGAATAGTAGTGGCAGGACTGCAGTATCTGGGGATTTACACTTATCTTTCTCTAGAAGGATTCCAAAAGAAGCCGCCTTATCTAATCATCTACATATTTCTCAATCTTCCCAGCCCAAGGAACCAAGATGGGCATAAATCTAGTTACACAAATCAGGCACGAATCCTGCCCTTTCCCTGCCTGAAACTCATTACTAAATCAAGTTGTCAGGATTGTCTCAAGGTACCACTCCTCCTTTCTGCTTCTGTATATTCTGTACATTTGGAATTACTCCAAATTCTAAAAGGGAAATAAAGGTACTTCCCTTAAAGGTTGTTGGGAAGATTAAATCATTTGAGCTTGTTTATCCAAAGATGTGGACCCACGTAATTAAACTGAAAAAATGTAAATTGGGCTCTATGCCCATAGCACAGTGATTAAAGTGCCAGCCAGCCACAGGCAACAAGGCTGGCAGGTTCAAGCCCAGCCTGGGCCAGATAAACAACAATGACAACCGCAACAAGAAAACAGCAGGGTGTTGTGGTGGGCGTCTTTTGTCGTCCCATCTACTTGGGAGGCTGAAGCAAGAGAATGCCTTGGGGGCAGTGCCTGTGGCTCAGTGAGTAGGGCATTGGCCCAACATACCAAGGGTGGAGGGTTCAAACCTGGCCCTGGCCAAACTGCAACAACCAAAAAAAAAATAGCCAGGCATTGTGGCGGGCACTTGTAGTCCCAGCTACTCAGGAGGCTGAGGCAAGAGAATTGCTTAAACCCAAGAGTTTGAGGTTGTTTTGAGCTATGATGCCACAGTACTCTACCGAGGGTGACAAAGTGAGACTATGTCTCAAAACAAAAAACAAACACCCCTCTCCCATAACTCCACGCCCACATGGCATTGGTATTATAAAAGAAAAGAAATCTACTTTCTTTTTTGTTTTTGAGAGAGAGTTTTACTTTCTTACCCTTCATAGAGTGCTGTGCTGTCACAGCTCACAGAAAACTCAAACTCTTGGGCTCAAGCAATTCTCTTGCCTCAGCCTCCCAAGTAACTGGGATTACAGTAGCTGAGATTACAGGTATCCACCACAATGCCCAGCTATTTTTAGAGATGAGATCTCACTCTTGCTCAGGCTGGTCTCAAACTCCTAAGCTCAAAAAATCTACCTGCCTTGGTCTCCCAGAATGCTAGGATTACAGGCGTGAGCCATGGTGTCTGGGGAAATCTTTCTTAAAGAGAATTTTTACAACTTGCCACTTCACCATTTCTCAATTGAAAACAAACTCAGCATAAAACCCAAGTTAAAAGTGTGTAGCTTTTTTACTGCTTAGTTCAGTCCTAGAATGGATTAAAAAAGGTAAGTTAATTTTTACACTAAAATTTCAGATTCTTGCTCCATCCTTCTCACATTTGAGACCATGGTTATCTTTTGCCACTAAAACCAGTACTCCATTTGACAGCTGTGGAAATAGCCTCGGCCATTCAACAGGTGGTTTACGACAGAGCTTTGAATTTATCTCACAAAACATAACATGCCTATCAGTATTTCCTTTTGTCTCGTGTATTCTAAGTCTCTGCCAAAAGCAGAGGGGACAAAAGTACAGATGGACAGGATATCCTCAAATCACTTGGTTTGCTTCATGTCTTTCCAGAAAGAAATGTAGTGCCTGAGTCCCAGTGAGAAATTCAAATTAAGTACCTGACCCACCTATGGTAGTTGGGTCCTGGGGTGGGTGGAAAGGAGGGCTTTCCTCCTCAGGAGTCTGTCTTTCACCAGGTAAGCTTGGAAGGCCTGAAGCCTCTGGCCAAAGGAAAATGCGGAAATCCTGGTTTTCCAGGAGTCATCTATTACCTCCGATATAACTCTTGGCTAATAGAAAATGATTAAGTAAAGGAGAAAAAGCATGTACATTATTTCTTTCTTCTTCTTTTTTTTTTTCCTGAGACAGCATCTCACTTTGTTGCCCTCAATAGAGTGTCATAGCATCATAGCTCATGGAAACCTCAAACCCTTGGGCTCAAGCGATTAATTTTCTTGCCTCAGCCTCCCGAGTAGCTGGGACTACAGGTGCCTGCCACAATGTCGGCTAGGGTTCAAACCCATGTAGCCAGCACCCTAATGACTGAGCTATGGGCACCCCATGAACACTAGTTCTTTTTTTTTTTTTTTGAGACAGGAACCCCAAGCTATTGCCCTGGGTAGACTGCCTTGGCATCATAGCTCACAGCAACCTCCAACTCTTGGGCTCAAGCGAGTCTCCTGCCTCAGCCTCCTGAGTAGCCGGGACCACAGGCGCCCACCACAACACGCGGCTATTTTTTTGGTTGCAGCTGTCATTGTTTTGGCGGGCCCGGGCTGATTCGAACCTGCCACCTTGGGTGTACGTGGCTGGTGCCTTAGCCACTTGAGCCACAGGCGCCGAGCCTGAATACTATTTCTTAAGGACAGTTATATGAACCAAGAATCTCAACGTCTATTCACAGATAATTACAACAGATCCATTTTAGTGACATTTCCACATTCTCATCCACTTCAACACAATTTTTGATGCACATTATATAAGCATATTAATCACCGTACATCTAACACATTTCAGCAAATATTCCATAGGACCTAGTAGTATGTGTTGGATAACTATGCTTGGTAATGAGGCCATATTTCCAGTGGTGGTAAATTAGCTTTTATTTATTTATTTTTTTGAGACAAGAGTCTCACTTTGTCATCTCAGTAGAGTGCTGTGGTATCACAGCTCACAGCAACCTCAAACTCTTGGGCTTAAGCAATTCTCTTGTCTCAGCCTCCCATGTAGCTCGGACTACAGGCAACCACCACAACACCCAGCTATTTTTTAGTGACAGGGGTCTCACACTTGCTCAAGCTGCTTTTGAACCTGTGAGCTCAGATAACCCACCTGCCTTGGCCTCCTAGAATGCTACGATTACAGGTGTGAGCCAGTGTGCTCAGCTAGTTTTTATTTTTTTTTAAACAAAGTCTCACTCTGTTGCGCAGGCTACAGTGTCCTGGCATCAGCCTTGCTCACAGCAACCTCAAACTCCTGGGTTCAAGTGATCCTCCTGCATCAGCTTCCTGAGTAGTAACAATTAAAGGCAACTATCCTAATACTTGGCTGATTTTTTCTATTTTTAGCAGATGCAGGGTCTCAATATTTCTTGAGGCCTTGGTCTTAAACTCCTGAGCTCAAGGAGTCTCCCTGCCTTGTTCTCCCACAGTGCTAGGATTACAAGTGTGAGCCACCTGCCCGGCTAGTAAATGAGCTTTTAGTAAAGGAACTTTTAATCTTTAAGTTTATAGTTCAGTAAAAGATATATAGACAGATGACAATCATGACAACAAAATTATAATAATGGTACAGATACAAATACTGGTACTACTACTACCAATCGCAGTTAAAACTTATTTAGAACGTACTATGAGCAAAGCACTATTCTAAGCACTGTCCACATTTGGCTCATTAATCAATCCTTATAAGAAGCTTCTAAGGCTTCTTATATATGAGAGTCCTATATATGAGACTTCATATTTGTACAGCACTGTCCTGGTCCTAGTTATCTATTCTACACCCCATTCTTGAGCAGCTGGGATATAACATGCTAGGGATTAATACATAGTAATGTTAAACAGGTAAAATAATGCAAGGATATGGGGTGGGGTTTATGAAAGATGTCCTGAGTAAACAGAATTACAGGTATGAATGCCCACAGGCAATGCACACAGGGATATCAAACATGGGAAACCAGTTCCATTAAGGCAGTGTACAAGGTCAGGTACATAAACAGTCTGTAAGTTCATATATTGGCCTAGCATGGTGGTATGTGCCTATAGTCTCAGCTACTTGGGAGGTGGAGGTGGGAGCATCGCTTGAGCCTAGGAGTTTAATGCTGTAGTTATGATCATGCCACTGTAGTCCAGCCTGGGCAACAGAGAGAAAAAAAGAAAAGCTGATCAATGCTGTGGTGCTTACAACTAATGGATCACAAACCAGCTATAGATTCAGTTGTTCCTTCTCCACTCCTACTGTTTCACTTATCTAGCCTTAAAAAAATTTAAAAAAAGAAAGAAAAAGATCCATATATTAGGCAAAGTAGTTACTGGAGTGATATAAAAAGAGAGACATTCTTTTTACTTTTTCTTTTTTATTTTTTTTTGCCATAGAGTCTCACTCTGTCTCTGAAGCTGGAGTACAGCGGCATCATCATAACTCACTGCAACCTCAAACTCCTGGACTCAAGCAATCCTCCTGCCTCAACCTCCTGAGTAGCTGGGACCAGAGGTGCACGCCACAACATCACAGTGCCCATCTAATTTTTGTATTTTCAGTAGAGACAGGATTTCACTCCTGCTCAAGCTGGTCTCGACTGCTTGACCTCAAGTCATCCTTGGCCTCCTAGAGTGCTAGGATTATAGGTATGAGCTACTGTGCCTAGCCAAGAGAGGGAGGCATTCTTAGGAAAGGCATTTTTATAAGGGCAACTAGATTTGGTTGGTTGATAAACCACTGGGTGCCCGGTAACTGCCAGAGAAGCCCACCTGTCAGCAGCAGCCTGTACTGGGGGATCCGCTGGACCGGCTTGAGGAGGTAGTGCTTGAGTGCCAGGTTAGCACAGCGTGGGCTCATCTGAAAGAGAAGGCATCCAAAGTCAACACAAGTATATACTGAGAAGCAAGGGTGCCTGATTTAAGTCCTCAGGAGGCCAAACTTCAAACAGCCAGCAACTATGGAAGGGTATTCTTAGAACAGCAGCTCTCTTTAAGGCCCAGCTGTTGGTTATGTTGAAAGTGAGGCCGTAGCCAGATTCGTCACCAAACCCACCTCTCCTGGAGGAAGGTCTCTGAAATGACGTGATCCAGTCCTCTCACAGACTGAGTTCAGGATAGTTAGCACCCGCCCTACCCAGCAGGTCCCACTTAGGGGAGAATCTGTGAAGTATTCGTAAACACAAACAAACCCCAATGCCCCAAATCAGGCAGCAGGAAAAAACTACCAGGGACTGAATTCAAATAACAACCAGGGCCCTGTGGTCAATAACCTCATAATAATAATAGGGTGGTGGTGGGGAGCATTGCAGAAATTAAAGATAATTGGCCGGGTGTGGTGGATCACGCCTATAATCCCAGTACTCTATAAGGCTGAGGCAGGTGGACTGCCTGAGCTCACAAGTTTGAGACCAGCCTGAGCCAGAGCGAGACCGTGCCTCTAAAAACAGCCATGTGTGGTGGGCACCTGTAGTCCCAGCTACTTGGGAGGCTGAGGAAAGAGAATTGGTTGACCCCAGAAGTCTGAGGTTGCTGTGTGCTATGACACCACAGTACCATACCAAGGGGTGATAAGGTGAGACTCTTTTGCAGAAAAAAAAAAAAAAAGAAAAAAGAAAAAGAAATTAAAGAAAAAGGAGCCTTGCTAAATATCCCTTCTTTAACAAACCTGAAGGATGTAAAAATCATTTTCACCTGAATGACCTTAAAAAAAGCTCCCAAATCAGGAATACTTGACAGTGAAACCACATTTTGACTTGAGCATAAAGACATTTGATTCTGCCTTTACAGCTTTTTTTTTCTTTCTTCAAAACAGTCTCATTCTATTGCCCTGCATAGAGTGCCATGGTGTCATAGCTCATAGCAACTTCAAACTTTTGGGCTCAAGTTGATCCTCTTGCCTTATCCCCACCCCACCCCCAGAAGAGCTGGGACTATAGGTGCCCACCATAACCTCAGCTAGTTTTACTATTTTTAGTAGAGACAGGATCTTGCTCTTGCTCAGGCTGGTCTCAAACTCCTGAGCTCAAGCAATCTACCCATCTCGGCCTCCCAGAGTGCTAGGATTACAGCAGTGAGCCGCCACTGCCCCTGTGATTACAGCTCTTTATCTTAATATGTACAAGAGACATCTGTGCCCATTCCTAAGCCTCAGCCCAATTCTGCAACCCAAGAGTTTACCATTAGGTGACATCAAAAAGGTCAAATTGAAAAATGTCTCTGCATCCCAAGGGTAACAATGAAATATCTTATGCTTGGCTTGGCGCCTGTGGCTCCATCAGCTAAGGTGCCAGCCACGTACACCTAAGGTGGCAGGTTCGAATCCCCAGCCCGGGCCTGCCAAACAACAATGATGGCTGCAACCAAAAAATGGCCAGGCGCCTGTGGTCCCAGCTACTTGGGAGGCTGAGGCAGGAG
>CAUYQV010135666.1:0-18598 GCA_963574575.1 Galagoides demidoff
AAAGGTATTCTCTTTATTAATCCATGGAATGCGATAACACAAAATACATCTATCAGCCTGGTGGGGCACCAGCCCCATATGCCAGAGGTGGCGGGTTTGAACCCAGCCCTGGCCAAAAACTGCAAAAAAAAAAAAAAAAAAAGAATAGGGATGTATCTCAAGGATGGACAAAAAAGTATCCACTGTACTCAATACTATTATGAAACCAATATATAATCACCTACACATTCATACAAATGGTAAAACACAACTATAGTCCAGAAAGAAGGAAGGAAGAGGAGGGGGAGGGGAGGGGAGGGGAGGGCCGAAGGAGGGAGGGTATTTGGTGGGACCTCTCCTATTGTGCACAACGGAATGGTACATTTCAAAACTTATGTCTTGGCTCGGCGCCTGTGGCTCAATCGGCTAAGGCGCCAGCCACATACACCTCAGGTGGCTGGTTCGAATCCCCAGCCCGGGCCCGCCAAACAACAATGACGGCTGCAACCAAAAAATGGCCGGGCGTTGTGGCGGGCGCCTGTGGTCCCAGCTGCTTGGGAGGCAGAGGCAGGAGACTCACTTGAGCCCAGGAGTTGGAGGTTGCTATGAGCTGTGATGCCATAGCACTCTACCCAGGGGGATAGCTTGAGGCTCCATCTCAAAAAAAAAAAGAGTATAAATGTCTTACCACAACAAATAAGTAAGACGACGATTATGTTAATCAGTTTGATGTAAGCATTCCACATTGTATATCAAATCAGCACACTGTACCCCATAAATGTCTACACAGTTATGATTTAATAAAAAACAAATAAAATAAAAAGTCCCCCCCCAAAAAAAAGAATAAGGATGGTCAGAAGCAGTGGCTCATGCCTGTAATGCTAACACTGTGTGAGGCCAGAGTAGGAGGATCACTTGAAGTCAGGAGTTTGAGAACAACCTGAGCAAAGTGAGACCCCCCCCATCTCTACTAAAAGAAATAAAAAATAGGCGGTGCCCGTAGCTCAGGGTAGGGTGCCAGCCACATACATTGAGGCTAGTGGGTTCGAACCCAGCCCAGGCCAACTAAAACAACAATGACAACTGCAACAACAACAAAAATAGCCAGGCGTTGTGGCAAGCACCTGTAGTCCCAGCTACTTGAGAGGGTGAGCAAGGGAATCACTTAAGCCCAAGAGTTTGAGGTTGCTGTGAGCTTGACACCATAGCACTCTGCTGAGGGCAACATAGTAAAATAGTCTCAAAAAAAAAAGAAAAGAAAAAATAAAAAGAATAAGGAGCAACTGGAACTCTCAGATGTTATTGGTACATCCCCTTCAGAAAACTGGCCCTGTCTACTAAAGCTGACCCTACATACACTTAACCTTATTATTAATCTTAATATCTTGTGATTGCACAGCCAAAAATTTAGATATTTGCCCAACAGAAGTGTACATATGTGTGTTCATCAAGAGATGTGTTCAGCAATCTTTTTTTTTTTTTGAGACAGTCTTTGTCACTGTTGGTAGAGTGCTGTGGCATCATAACTTACAGCAACCTCAAACTCCTGGGCTCAAGCAATCCTCTTGCCTCAGCCTCCCAAATTGCTAGGACTACAGGCGACCTCCACAATGCCCAGCTATTTTTTTAAGATGGGGTCTCGCTCTTACTCAGCCTGGTCTCAAACTCCTGAGCTCAGGTGAACTCACCCACCTCAGCCTCCAACAGTGCTAGGATTACAGGCATGAGCCACAGCACCAGGCCCTCAACAATCTTCATAGCAACATTTTGTAATATATGTAATAAATAAAAGTAGAGATAACCCAAATGTTTATCAATAGTAGAATGTGGTCTATTTGTGTAATGGAATATTACAGGTGTATTTTTTTTTTTTTTTTTTTTTTGTGGCCAGGGCTGGGTTTAAACCCGCCACCTCCAACATATGGGGCCGGCCTTCTGAGCCACAGGCGCCACCCTTTTTTTTTTTTTTTTTTTTTTTTGAGACAGAGCCTCAAGGGGTCACCCTGGGTAGAGTGCCATGACCCATGACATCATAGGTCACAGCAACCTCCAACTCCTGGGCTTAAGCTATTCTCTTACCTTAGCCTCCCTAGTAGCTGGGACTACAGGCACCCGCCACAACGCCCAGCTATTTTTTGGTTGGAGTTGTCATTGTTGTTTGGCAGGCCCGGGCTGGATTCAAACCCGCCAGCTCTGGTGTACGTGGCTGGTGCCTTAGGCCACTTGAGCTACAGGCATGGAGCCACAAGTGTATTATTCTTGTAGGATCTTACTAAAGGCCACAGCAAGTATCTAGCACATTCCACATAGCAATATGTAAGAATCAAATAAATTTTTGAACAAAAGAAGCAAGACACAAAAGAGTACATGCTGAATTAGTCTATTCACATACAGTTCAAAAACAAGAACTATGCAATTAGAAGGCAGGTGCAGGTAAGCAACTAGCGTGGACTGGCTATAGAGTTCTGAAAATTGTTCTTTTTCTTAGAATCTGGGTATGTTCACTTTGAAAATTCAAGGGCAGGTATACTTATTTGCATGACTATGTATGATACATTTTAATAAAAAGTTTAAAAAATAAGTAAAAGAAAATTTAAGAGTAGCGAGACAGGTGTCTAGTGGGCCCAGCCTGGGTTGACTTTCAGAGTGATAATCTCTAAAGCCTTCATGTAAGAGAAATACCTCAAGCTAGCCAGCAGTAACGTGCCAGGTGGTCTCCAAGAGCAATCACCAGACCAAAGTCCACACAGCATAGGCCAAGGGATGAAACTATCAGAAGATTTCTGTCAACTAACTTAGGGAGGAAAATATACCATTAAGCGTACCCATTTTTGAACTGGCAAATCAAAGAGAAGTTTGGTCCAGCATATCAGGGACTTGTCTTTGGCTTTCCTATGACATGCAACACACCTTCTTCTCTGTAGGAAAAGTTAGTTACCCAGAGAAAATTAAAAGAACCCCGAAGACAGTTAAGTCAGGGCCACAACTCCACATTCACATAGATGAAAATGAAATGTGCCCCATTCCTGGTGTTGTGAGTGGCCCTAGGGTGAAATGGACCTTGCACAAAATGCTTAACCTCTCAGGAATCTCAGTTTTCTCATCTGAAAAGAATCATCTTTTAGGGCGGTGCCTGTGGCTCAAAGGAGTAGTGCACTGACCCCATATGCCAGAGGTGGTGGCCAAAAAAAAAGAATCAGAGTTTTCCCCTAACAAAAACAAACAAACAAAAGTTTTCCCTTGTGATCTCATTTGATTATGATGTAGACATTATTATGCCCTATTTATATATAAAGAAACTGAGGTTCAATGAGCAAAGTTACTTACCTTGGAAACTAACTTAAAAGCTAGTCTGGAAGTTATTCTGTCTAATTCTCCTATTTTGCATATTAGAAGACTGAGGCCCAGAGAGGAAAGGAATTGAATGAAGCATTCACAGAGTTTCAGATGGCAGAGCTGGGACCTAATCGGGATTAGGTTTTAGGGGACCCTGAAAAGTGGACAACCTCAGACATTCTCAGATTCTGTGAAATGCAGATCTCTGGGATCTCTGGCCTCCCAGTGGTCCTTCCCACCCCTAATTCTGGGAATCATGCTTGGGATACAAAACCAGTTTTGCAGGCAAGTCCCTGGAGTCAGGTTCTCCCCTAGCCGGCCCAAGGTCTGTGACGCTGCACTTTGTTTCCTCCCAGGCCTAAGCCCAGCCAGGGTGAGGTGGTTCTGTACCAAGACAACAGAACAGCCTTGAAACACAGGAGGAAGTTTTTGTTGTGCTTTGTTTTTAAAAAGTTGGGTGGAGAGGCGGAAGAAAGAAAATCTACATGTTTGCGTGCTCCTAGAAAAATGTCTCACAGCATAACCAAAAGGATCACGTCAGCAAGGGTAGGGGAGGAGATGGGGTGAGGAATCCCTTCTCCCTTCAACCCCCACCTCCCCACTGCCCTTGCTCCTTAAGCAGGCTTGGGGCTCCAACACCTTAGCCCTTGCCAGTTTGCTCACCTGGATTACTTGTCCCCTAATCTTAACCTACCTGCCACCTTTCTCACCATTCACATCCAAAGAGGAGTCTGGTCTCTGCTCCTGAAACTATTCTGCTTTATTGTCTCCACAGCTCTTCTCACTCGCTGCAATCATCTTGTTCGTTTCCTTGATTGTTATCTGCACCTCCCAAGTCCCACAAAGGCAAGAGCTATCTTGTTTCCCACTGAATCCTGGGTGAGGGACGGTATCAGGCACACAGCAGACAGAGGCTAAGTGGGTGGTGAATGAGAGTGGACTACAGGTCTTTCCCTTTGTATTACTTATGCAAAATAATAAAAGTAAATACCTTTTTTCTTTAAAAGAACGAAAAAACAGCTAGGTTACTGCAGAGAGCTCTACCCACAGCAAATTGTCCAGGGTTAGACAAATCTCCAACTGAAAAGCAATATCCTCCTAGTACCATAGACCGGCGACCCTAAGACCAGAGACGGGCGGCGCCTTGCCCACGTCCACACACCACTGAGCGAGCCAGCCCGGTTTCCAAATCCCCTTACTCCCAAATCAGCTAGGTACTTTCCATAGTGGGGGGCCAAGGGGCGTAGGGAGCAAAGAGGCACGAGGTTGGTGGTGGGGAGAGGAGAGAGCACAGGGGGCGGAGCACGGAAGGGGGCGGGGCACCAGAGGGTTCGAGGAGGGAACAGAGGGGAGAAGGGCGAGCGGAGAAACGGACGGGATTAGGGGGGCGGAAGAGCGCAGTGAGGCGGGCGACAGTGCTGCACAGAGAGGCGCGCCGGGTGACGGAGTGGGGAGCGGGAGGAGGAGGAGCGGTGGCGGCGGCGGCGGCGGGAGGCGTCTCTCGGGGCCGCGCGGGCAGGACTGAGCCAGCTCGAGACTTTCGGCGCCCGGCTTCTGCGCGCCTGCGCCCGAGGCCGGCCGGCGGGGCCTGCGGCTGCGAAGCAGGTGAGTCCCTGACTCCGAAGACGGACGCCGAGTCGTGGGCACCCCGTAGGCCTGGAAAGGGGACCTGCGGTCCGGCCCCAGCCACCAAGGGCTCTAGGACCCTCCCGCCCAGGCCACGCTGCACGTGACAGCTGTAAGGATTTTGCCTTACTTCCAGGCTCCTGAGTTTGGCTTCTGCCGAGAGGTGGAAAAGAAGGGTGAGACATTCAGGCCTGAAGCCCGGACCCTCCAACATGGGCTTCCAGAAATACAAAACATCACGGGTCAGCAGCCAGAGCCCTTTGTTCCAGTCTTAGCTGTGCCAGCCAGTCCCTTGGGATTGTGGATAAGTTCCTGTACTTCACTGGGGTTCCATGCACCCATCCGCAAAATGACAGGGTCTTTGGATGGGTCCTTCTAAGTAACTGACTGACTTAACTTCATTTCCTTGACAAACCTTATCTTTAGGCTTGTCTCCATATTCACCAGCCACATTTCTCCCCCAGCACTAACGTGGCTGCACCCTGATCTTTGACCCCTCAGGTTTCAGGCAGACAGCTTCTTATTGCTTGTCGGTAGTCAGCTCTGGAGAAGAAGCTGCATCCAGCCTCTGGACCACAAGCTGAGGAATTTGTTTCCTGTGCATGGGGTTAGTAATCCTTTTATCCACTCTTTTCCCAACAACGGGAAAGAGTTGTTGTTTCTCCTGTAAAGATGAAAAGCCAGGCTCAGACTGGGTAGAGACAGGTAGGAACAGGCTGTTCTGTCCTGTCTTTTCTCCTGCTTTACAGTATTTTTTTTTTTTAATCCAAATACATCTGAGCATGATGCAGTGGAGTCTGAAAGTTAGGGTTCTAGCCTCTGACTCATTGTAACATTAGGCAAGTTATCTGCCGCCCCTTTCTGGCTCAGTCTTCACTGCTCAGCAGTCAGGATGTTGGCTAGATAGTCTACAAGTGCTCTTTTTTTTTTTGGAGACAGAGTCTCACTATGTCACTCTGGGTAGAGTGCTATGTCGTCACAGCTCACAGCAACCTCCAACTCTTGGGTTTAAGCGATTCTCTTGCCTCAGCCTCCCAACTAGTGAGACTAGGTGCCCACCACAATGCCTGGTTATTTTTTGGTTGTAGTTGTCATTGTTGTTTGACAGGCTTGGGCTGGGTTCAAACCCACCAGCTCCAGTGTACGTGGCTGGTGCCCTAGCCACTGAGGTACAGGCACTGAGCCTTTTTCTTTTTTTTTCTTTTTTTAGCCAGTCTCTCTATGTGGCCCTTGGTAGAGTGATGTGGCGTCATAGCTTACAGCAAACTCTAACTCTTGGGCTTAACTGATTCTCTTGCCTCAGCCTCCTGAGTAGCTGGGAATACAGGTGCCCACCACAATGCCTGGCTATTTTTTTTTTTATTCTTGTTGTAGTTGTCATTGTTGTTTAGCAGGCCTAGGCCGGATCAAACCTGCCTGCCTCAGTGTATGTGGCTAGTGCCCTAACCACTGAGCTAAGGGCGCCGAGCCTACAAGTGTTCTTGTCTTTGATATTGTTAATAATAGTAATAGCAATCATAATAATTGTTTCCTTGCTTTGACCTACAAGGCCCTGCCTGAGCTGGCTCCCCAAAGCTCCAAATTTTGACTGCCAGGAGTACTTAACCACTATACTTCTTATATGTTCATTCTTCACATCTCCACTAAAGCTTCACTTGCTTATGAAATTCCCTGACAACAGCAACTAGATTGGTTCCCTGGATTTATCGTTATGGTACTGTTTTTTTGAGACAGAGTCTCACTTTGTTGCCCTTGGTAAAGTGCTGTGGCATCATAGCTCACAGCAACCTCAAACTCTCAGGCTCAAGTGATTCTCTTGCTTCAGCTTCCCAAGTAGCTGGGACAACAACAGATGCATGCACAATGCCTGGCTTTTTTTTTTTTTTTTTTTTTTTTAGAGACAAGGTCTCGCTCTGGCTCAGGTTGGTCTCGAACCCATGAGCTCAGGCAGTCCACCTGCCTCAGCCTCCCAACTGCTAGGATTACAGGTGTGAGCCACCACACCTGGCCCTTTATGGTACATATTGACTTAATTATGCTTAATTATTTGTGTAGTTCTTTGTCTAACATATATATCTCCTATTCTTCACTGCCTATAAACGCCATGAGGCTGGAAATCTGTTCTGTTTCCCAGATCTAATTCATAAAGGTGGTTTGAAATTTGTTGGTAAACTCTCATTCACCTTAGCATCTTGTGAGGTTGGTGTCATAATGTTCCTCTTACACATGAGACAAGGATTCAGAGAATGACTGTCCTAGGGTGATAACACCAGAATTTGAACCCAGTCAGTCTGATATCAGGCCCTGAGTTTCCACCTCACTTGCTGTTTTTCATTATAGGATCTTGTCCTGTGAAGACGTTTCCCTGGTGCATCATGCCAGTTAGCAAATCTGACCAACGAGGTCTGGAAAGAGAAGATTGTTAGGTTGTGGAGGAGTGGTCTCATCCAGTGTGGTTTTTTCTGGACTTATCGTGGGACCTGAGGTGGAATTGGGGTGGACTTGGCTTCCATGGCACGCCAGCTGCAGATACGACTTTTGACATGGGACGTAAAGGACACACTGGTCAGGGTCCGCCGCCCTGTGGGGGAGGAATATGCCAACAAGGCCCGGGCCCATGGGCTACAAGTAGAAGCCACTATCCTGGGACAAGCCTTTGGGCAGGCGTACAGGGCTCAGAGCCACAGCTTCCCCAACTATGGCCTGAACCGTGGCCTCACCTCCCGCCAGTGGTGGCTGGATGTTGTTCTACAGACCTTCCACCTGGCAGGTGTCCAAGATACCCAGGCTGTAGCCTCCGTTGCCCAACAGCTATATGAGGACTTCAGCAGCCCCAGCACCTGGCAGGTGTTGGAGGGGGCTGAGAACACTCTGAGGGAGTGCCACAGGCGGGGGCTGAAGCTGGCAGTGATCTCCAACTTTGACCGTCGACTAGAGGACATCCTAGTAGGTCTTGGTCTGCGGGAACACTTTGACTTTGTGCTGACCTCTGAGGCTGCTGGCTGGCCCAAGCCAGATCCCCGCATTTTCCATAAGGCCTTGCAGCTTGCTCAGGTGGAGCCAGCAGTGGCAGCCCACGTTGGGGACAGCTACCGCTGTGACTACCAGGGGGCTCGTGCTGCAGGCATGCACAGCTTCCTTGTGGTCGGCCCAGAGCCCCTGGACCCCATAGTCAGGGATTCTATACCTAAAGAACACATCCTGCCCTCTCTGTCCCATCTTCTGCCTGCCCTTGACAGCCTGGAGGGCACAACCCCAGGGCTTTGAGTTTGGTGAGGAAAGTGGCTGGGGTCTAGGCCACAAAGAAAACCTTAAGGAAACACTGGAGACAGACAGTCTTTTCTTTCCCCACAGTTCTGGACTTTGTGCCTCTCTCTGCAGCCTCCATCACCTGTTCATGATAAAGCAGTGAGGGCTAGGCTTTTGGCTTTGCCCCACTGACTGGCTCCCATCTCTGAGTTCACTCATTTTCATTCATATCTGTATCCGTTTTCCTCTGTGGGTCCCCTTCACATCCAGTAAGACTCACTGAGGGCCCAACCAGCTTTGAAATCAAGTACTTCTAAACGCTATCATGGGTGATCTGAAACCTTGTAATCCAAAATGGAAAAAAAATAAACCCCCAAGAAACTGCTAGAGTTAAGGCAGAGGTCCTATGAACTCTCATTCAGCCTCTGAAACAGCCTCCCCATGGAAGCTTGAGGTCAGAGCTTAGTTTGAAAAATCAGTGCCAATGAGGCTGGGCCTGGTGGTTCACACCTATAATCCTAGCATTCTAAGAGGCCGAGGTGAGTGGATCGCCTGCATGAGTTTGAGACCAGCCTGAGCCAGAACAAGACCTCATTTCTAAAAACAGCTGGGTATTGTCACAGCTACTCAGGAGGCTAAGGCAAGAGAATTGCTTGAGCTCAAGAGTTTAAGTGAGACTGTCTCCAAAAAAAAATCAGTGCCAAGTTGTGCTATAGGGACACTGTCCATTAGTATCACATAGTCTGAATAGGAGAGTTTAGGTAAGGAGCATTGTAGTTACAGTTATGAGAAGAAACACTCAACTCGTGCTTGCTAAGTTCATTTCTAATTTTTATTCTTTGAGATAGTCTGGCTCTGTTGCTTGGCCTAAGTATAGTAGTATCATCACAGCTCACTGCAATCTCAACTCCTGGGTTCACGTAATCCTCCTGTCTCAGCCTCCTAAGTAGCAGGGAGTTTGGGTGGCCACAAGGCCTGGCTAATTCTATTATTTGGAGAGATGAGGTCTCAGTATGTTGGTCCAGTTGGTATCAAATTCCTGGCTTCAAGTAACCCTACCTCAGCTTCCAAAAGTGCTAGGATTTCAAGCTTAAGCCACCATGCCTGGCCCTAAACTCTATATGCATTTGTGTGTAACCCTTAACCCTTTGTGATCCCGTTTTCGATCTTCTCTGACAAATGATTTTCCTGTTCCACTCTGATGTTGGCAGATTCTGACGCGTTTTTGTTGTGTTTATTCCCCTGCTCCGCTGTTGGAGCCTCTCCACACATTTACTCATGTAGTACGTACTCTAGCCAAGAGATAGTGCAGGTTGTACTCTTTCTGCTTCTCGGCAGCCTCTGGGTTTTGATGTGAACAGGTGATGGGCGCATTGTATTTATCCATTTGGTTGTGTTTGTAAGAACATTTTCTTACAAGCAGGGAGAGGTGTGTAAGTCACAATGATATTGCAGTATAGAATTTTGAGGATAATGAGGTTGAAGGAAGAGTTTAGTGATGAAAGTAAGCATTGAAGAAACTCCTCCTGTGTGCAGCGATATTAGTTCCAGTGATTCTGAAGATAGTGATAAAGAAGAAAGTGAGGATACTAGGCATCCTGTAACAAGTAGCTAGGTTGATGGCGATGGCAAACTTATAAAGTTCCTCTACTCTGGGCTAGGTGCAGTGGCTCACATCTAATTTTAGCACTCTGGGAGGCTGGGACTGCTTACAGTCCAAGCTAGTTAGGAGTTTGAGGCAAGAGAACAGCTTGAGCCCAAGAGTTTGAGGTTGCTGTGAGCGATAAGGCCATGGAACTCAACCGCAAGACAACTGAGTGAGAGTCTGTCTAAAAACAAGTAAATAAAGTTCCAGTACTCTGTCACACAACAAGGATTGTATAAAATGAAAATGAAAATATATGTAACAGGAACAGTTATGACTTCTGGGAAGGATTTTCCAAATGATCTGAAAAAGAAGAAACTTCAGGAATGTGAATTATGTCCCTATCAATGTGATTTGAAAATGATGTGCCTCTCATTCCATGACAAGAGGTTAGTGATGATGCTGGGTACATTCTTTGGCCCTCAAGCACAGCTGATCACTGGTTATAGGAAGAAACAGCCTGTTCAATTTGAAAAACTGACAAGTTATTTTATTATTTTTTTGAGACAGAGTCTCACTTTGTCACCCTTGGTAAAGTGCTTGTGGCATCCACCACAATGCCCAGCTATTTTTAGAGACGAAGTCTTGCACTGGTTCAGGCTGGTCTTGAATCTGAGCTCAGGCAATCCACCCGCCTCGGCCTCCCAAGTGCTAGGATTACAGGCAAGAGCCGCCATTTCCAACAAGTTATTTTAGAATACACATAGTTTATGGGAAGAGCGGACAGAGCTGATCAGTATTGTGGATATTACGGATTTATGAGGAGGTCCTGCAAATAGTGGAAAAATCATTTCTTTGGCCGATGGAAGCTACAGTTAGGAACAGTTACATCCTTTACTCGTTAACTAAGAAGGAGAGTGGAGAAAAACTGCAGATACACCCTTCTTACCGGAGAAATTCCATCACTCAGCTTGTAAGTAATGTGAGGAACAGAATTCAAGAAAGGGGAAGACCATCATCCTCTGACACTAAGGGAAGGCTAACTGGGAAGATGCATTTTATAATGCAAAATGAAAAAAAATCAACAAAAGCTCTAATGGTTTGAAGCTGAAGGAAGGGGGAAGGAAAGAAGCCATTTTCTACTGAGAGACAGACATGCAAGAGGAAGCCTAGACTTCATCCTAGAGATTGCTGCAAGAAGTATCACACGCAGGCCAGGCGAGGTGGCTCATGCCTGAAATCCTAGCACTCTGGGGGGGCAGAGGTGGGTGGATTGCCTGAGTTCACAGAACAGGGAAATTATGTCCTGAAGGGTGTCAGTCTTGAAGGGCATCCCCATGGGAGGAGAAAAGCACAGGGAACAAGAACCTACAGCTCAGGGTAGTGGTAATAGAGGGAATGGGAGGCTGAAGAAGTGGGTTGGGTGTTTTGAAGTTCTGTTTCTTTTCTTGCCTATCCTGTCCACACTTCTCTTCTGTGGATTTACTGGATATCTCTCTGCCTTGCTCAGTGCCAGGTACAGGGGATAGTACAGGTTAACATAGGCACACACCCAGTGTGTGTTCTGGTGCCCACAGCAGGGAGGGCTCTGGAGTGGACCCCAAGTTGAAGGTTGGTAGCAGGGGTGGCATTAATTGGGCCGAGGGATGGGAGGCATTCCTGCAGCAGGTCCGTGAGCTGGGGACTGCAGGCTGCTATGGGGAGCTGGGTTAATGGTTTGGGAGGATCTCATAGAAGGTCCCTTCTGGATCTGTTATGAAACTGGCACCAAGGCTAAGTGACTCAGCAGTAATTCCCAACTGTCAGGTGATGAGGACACAGGACATAAGTTATGGTCTCACAGTTTTAAGGCCTCAGAGATCATCTCAACCAAAAACACTGCCAATTGATCTGTGAACTGGATTTGACCTGCCCGGTGTTTTAAGTGAACTATCAAACAAAAGTAAAACCAAGAGATTTCACATAAAAATAGGGATTTTTCAATGTTTGTCTAGACAGCTCTACCCCTGGCCATTCTGGGTCCACATTCCTGCATAGCCGCTAAGGCTGGGGCCAAGCAGTTGCTGTTCCTGAGTTATGGGCTATTTCACTCATTACCCACTGACCCTGACCAGTCTTAACCTTGTGACCTCTGCTGATTAAACAGTGATTTTCAAACTGAGTTGGGGCTCTCATCCTCTTCAGCCCCAGGAGCCTGCAGTTGTAGGTAAGACTGCTTTAGAAGAATGCTCCTGGGTGAAAGTTGGGAGACTTCTATTCACAGAGGGAAACATGAAGGGACTTGCCTTTGGTCCCAGTAATGTCTCCAGGCTCTTTGTTATGCTAAGCTGCCACTTGTTTCTGAGAACACAGGTGAGGGTAAGGAAGACAAATGCCCAGTTACCAACAAAGCGTGGAAGACATCTTTAAAGCTTTTAAGACCTTTAATCATGTCCATGTGCCCAAGGCTGGCCTCTTGCCCCTCAGCTCTTTTTGCTGTAAGCCCTCGCTTCAGGTCTCCACTTTAGGGCAGAGGAGGCTGTCAGGTGGGAGAACTCAAGCTGCCACCAGTGGGCATAGGCTGGAGCTTAGTGTCAGGTTTGAGACAGATGCCAACAGCAGTGTTACAGTGAAGTCACCTGGAGATGTCATCTCTTGGTCTTCTGAGGTCCTAGGAGGACCTGGGTAAAGGACATAGCCCCTCAGGCCAGAGTCCACCAACCAGGAGCAGCCTTTCATGTTGTCCTTGTGTACTAGAAAAAATATTTTCTCGATGTGCCATATCAGGAAAAAGATTGCACTGAACATAGGGGAGGAAGAAGCTGAGCCCAGGTTTCTGAGAGAATCACTTCCACATGCCCAAAGTGGGGCAGAGCCTTTTCAGAGACTACCATGTCTATCCAACCATCCTGCATCCTTTCATCCACTTGCCACATATTTATTACACACTCTACGCACCAGGCACCATGCCAGAGACAAAGTGGTGAACAAGACACCCTTGAAAGGACAGATGCATGGTGGATTTGGGAACAGTAGACTCCCCATGGATACCCAAAATTTAAAGTTTGGGCCCCGATCTGAAGCAGATCCCACCCTTCCAAAAGCTGCCCATTGGGTGTGGGTCCTGTTTGCCTTAGAAACATCATTCACATCATTTGGGAAAAGGATAGTGGATAGAAACATGGCCTAATGAGAGGGTGGAAGGTAAACCTGACTTCTCTGCAGCCAGAGGTCAGTGAATGATAGAAATGGTCTGGTCAGCCACAGCAAAGACAGGGAAGAGGGGCCCAGGGAAGGATGCGTGGTGGATGTAGAGCACCGTGCCTGAGGCTGGATCATAGAAGAGCAGCTCCTGAGCCTGCAAGTCCAGCAATACACCCAGCTGAGCTGGGCACCGCAACAGCCCCAGGGACTCATGCTGCCCATTGTGCAAGAAACGAAACTCTTGATCATAGCGAGAGAAGACCCAGGAGAAGGCATTATGGCCTAGCCGGCAGTCACTGCCAGAACCCTTGCGGGGCAGCTGGCCTGAGGCCACGCCCACCTTATAGGCACCACTTTTCTGAACATTCACCATCCAGGCATGGAGCCCTGCCTGGAAGGAGGTGGCAGCCAGGGCATTGGGCCAGTGATCAAAGCGCTCTGGGCCATCTACACAGGCCTTGGACTTCTTGGCACTGAAGGTCAGGGTTCGTCGATCATCTGACAATTGCAGGAAGGGGCTGACGGTCCTCTCATCAATACGTATGTCCTCTGTGCCTGCCAGAAAGAATTCTGAGAGTTGTCTGAGGTCCACCACTGCCCTGATTGGGTCTCACCAGGTAGCAAAGGGGTTCTTTACAGGTCACTGTCAGTGAGACCTCAGATGAGTCATTTACTCTCTCTGAGCCTCAGTTTCTTTGTCTATAAAATAGATGTCAAAATAGGATTTATCACAGGATAATCACAAGAATTAAAAGGGTATGGTGGCTCATGCCTATAATACTAGCACTCTGGGAGGCTTTGGCAAGTGGACTGCCTGCGCTCAGGAGTTTGAGACCAGCCTGAGCAAGAGTAGGACCCTGTCTCTAAAAGAAAAATAGCCAGGCATCATGGCAGTTCCCTGTAGTCCCAGCTACTCAGGAGGGTGAAGCAAGAGAATGCCCTGAGCCCAAGAGTTTGAGGTTGCTGTGAGCTATGACTCTGTCTCTAAAAAAAAAAAAAAAAGAATTACATGATACATGTAAAGTGCTCAGCATATAATAGGTACTCAATAAACTGCAGGCATGGTAAGAGTTTTTATTAGTCCAAGTCTCTGTAAGCTCTGTTAAAAAGAAGGCCCAGAGAGGAGAGATGAGTGAGTTGCCTGAGACTATGCGCTGAGTTGGTGACAAGTTCAAAATGAAGGATTGGCACCTTGTTCCTACATGTAGCACTCATTGCACTGCTTCTGCTTTCTTTTTTATTTATAGAGACAGAGTCTCACTTTATCACCCTTGGTAGAATACAATAAAGCAGCTCACAGCAACCTCTAACTCGTGGGCATAGGTGATTCTCTTGCCTCAGCCTCCCAAGTAGCTGGCACTACAGGCATCCACCACGACACCTGGCTATTTTTTGTTGCAGTTTGGCCGGGGCTGGGTTCGAACCCACCACCCTCGGAATATGGGGCTGGCGCCCTACCCACTGAGCCACATACTTTCTGCCCACTGCTTCTGCTTTCTGCTTGGTCTCCAAATCAGACTTGTCTTATCTGGAAGTCAGGAAGCCTGAGATATGCTGTTTCCAGAAAATAACTAAAATAGACTGCTGGTAAAGCAGGCACTCTCTGAGACCAGAATCCAGAATCTGTACCAAAACTTTAAGGATAACATGTGTGTGTGTAGGGAGAAGGTTAATCCAGTCTGTTAACTATTCCATTAGTTGTGCAAAGACCACTGGGATTATAGACACTACCAACCAACTTGCAGAAAGCCTGCTGTGAGAACCCCCGTGTTAAGGGGGAGGGCGGAAGACCATGTCATGTTCTCCTCTGTGACCCCAACATGCAGCACAGGGTCAGGCCCACACTCGGCCTGAGTCAGTGTTTGTTAAGTGAATAAGTGAAGCAAATCCAGGAAGTTTAATTTTTGGCCCAGACACTCTCCAGTTGCCTGTAAATTACATCTTCTTAAAAGAGAAACCTAAGGGCTGGATGTGGTGGCTTACACCTATAATCCTAGCACTCTGGGAAGCTGAGGCAGGAGAACTGCTTGAACCCCAGGAGTTCAAGACCAGCATGAGCAAGAGCCAGACCCCATCTCTACTAAAAAACAGGAAAATTAGCCAGGCATTGCAGCAGGTGCCTATAATCCCAGCTATCTGGGAGGGTAGGGTAAGAGGATCCATTGAACCCAGGAGTTTGAGGTTGCTGTGAGTTAGGCTGATGCCACAACACCTCAGCCCAGGTGACAGAGCAGACTCTCTCTCAAAAAAAAAAGAAAGAAAGAAAGAAACCCAAGGTTTGCAATAAATAATACTGTGCTGCCCCAGTAGGGCAGGATGTAAGGACATAGTTTATAGGATCAAGATTTATCCTAAACCAACCACAGAACAGACCCACTGATCAGCCTACATCCAGCATTACTGGTTGTTTCAGTCGCCATCCCAGAAGCACTAGTCCCCAGTGTGACCCAGAAGCAAACCCCAGAGAGACCACTGTGCTGGGCTCTCACAGGTCCTTACCTGAGAGAGACCCAAGAACTGCTGTTGCCCAGAGTTGAGTCAGTAGCGGACTCCGAGTACACTTCTCGTTAAAGTTTAACTTTTCCGACTCCTGGGGATCCAAAATGCCCTCTGCTTCTTCAGTCCTTATGCAGGGAAAAAAACAGAGACAGCGATTCAGGAAGGTTCCAAAGATGTATCTGGATCAGTATATAGGGTAAGGGGATGGACAGAAATAAAATCCTCCTCCCACCAGGGTGTCACCAAAATTGGCAGCCAGGCCCCACATAGGGACTCCTAGAGGGGGTTGAGCCAAAAGAGAAGGTGGGCATTTCCCCTGCATCTCTCCTCACCCCCAGTAGCCTTAATTCCAGCAAAACAGATAGACAATTTCCAGGGAGGTACATACCTCACACCTCTACTGGAAACTGAAGGTGATGCGCTTGGAGCTCACCAGGGTCCCTCTGTAAGTTCACAGCACAGCTGAGACTAAGACCTGTGCCTCCAGAACCCCCAGATGGCAATCTTTCCAATCTCCCCCAGAAAGTCTCCTACCTCCCTCCCAGCATTACTGTTGCAGCAGTAAGTGTCCCTCAGTTCCAGCAGAAAGCACAGCCACTCCCCTGCTTCTAAAATGCAAATACCCCTGAGGGGTCACATAGGAAGTGGCCATCACCCCAACCACAAATTAGTCATAGCAATTTGTTCCAAATAATTATCTCTTCTCATCTCCAGTGGGGCCTGGGTTTTACTGCAGAGGTAATTTGGGAAGACAGGATGAGTAGGAAGAGAGAACTGCATGTATCCATCAGCCAGACTCTGGGCTGGCTGTTATTATACACAATCACATTTAAACTCTACCATAACCTGGGAGATTGTGGTTATGCCACTTAACAGAAGAGAAGAGAGGTGTAGAGAAGACACTCAGCTAAAAAGAGAGGCTTGGATTCCAGTCCTGCCTCCATGCAAAAATAGAGCAAACCTGGATGGAGCCCAGGCATGATTCAGTACAATTATTTCCTTGACCATAAGTAAAATCTCAAAGGGGTACAGGGCACAGTGGGATTTACCACATAGCTTTGCAGACCTCTGACCCGGGCTCTCAGAAAGAAATTTCCAGCTGCCTATAGTACTGAGGATCAGGCAGTAGCTCTGATCTCTCCACAGATCTCCATAGCCCTACCTGTAAATGGAGTTGAGGACAGAGAATGAAACATGTGCCCTGATGGATGCGAGTTCTTTGCAAGACTGTCACTGACCGTCCTGGCTTGGGAGGAACGAGGTGCACAGAGCCTCAAAAATGCTGGGAGCAGGCTCTGGTAACAAAGGCTCTTTGTGGTCAGGACAAGAGAAGGTCTGTTGCCTTCTTCTCAAAGCACAGAAGCTCAGTCTAGAAAAGCCCCAGCCAACAGGTGGGGAGCAAAGAGAAGCCAGTGTCAGCAGTGATAAGCTGTCTTCCCAGGGCAAATATGAGACCAAACATGACACTAGAGTCTACAGAGAACCACCTGGGCTAGCTACCTCCGGGTACAGAAGAGAAAACTCACAGCCTTAAAGGGGTAGAAAGGAAATAGGGCTTGAATGCAGCAGGCCCTGTGGGGTCAGAATGCCCTGTCTTTGCAGCAAGAGCTGTTTGCTTGATAGGTCAATGCAGAGCACAGCCATGCACGCGGAAACGCCATAGCCAACAAAGGCATTTCTAGTTAGGCAAGTGATTTCCAGCTCAATGGGGCTTGACAACTTTTGCACACAGTGCTTTAGGGTGTATACCCTCAAGCCTAAGGGCACAAACAACTATACACAAATTTTTTTTTTTTTTTTTTTTGAGACAGAGCCTCAAGCTGTTGCCCTGGCATGGCATCACAGCTCACAGCAACCTCCAACTCTTGGGCTTAGGCAATTCTCTTGCCTCAGCCTCCCAAGTAGCTGGGACTACAGGCACCCGCCACAATGCCTGGCTATTTTTTGGTTGTAGTTGTCATTGTTGTTTGGCAGGCATAGGCTGGATTTGAACCTACCAGCTCTGGTGTATGTGGCTGGCACCTTAACTGCTTGAGCTACAGGCGCCGACCCCACACACAAATCTTGAACTCTGCTAGTAGGTTTATCAACAGCAGCACGGGCTAAGCAATTCTCAAACAACTCTGTGTATATTGTAGGACTGACCAAATGAACAGATACATTGATATTGTTGGGAGCCAGGGTTCCACTGTAAAAGAAGAAAGATACCGGGTGGTGCCTATGGCTCAAGGGAGTAGGGCGCCGGCCCCATATGGAGGTAGAGGGTTCAAACCCAGCCCCGGCCAAAACCTGCTAAAAAAAAAGAAGAAAGATACAAATATAGAATGGGGGTGCTCAGTACTCGTAGCATAGTGGTCAGCCATATACACTGAGGCTGGTGGGTTCGAACCCGGCCCAGGCCAGCTAAACAATGACAACTGCAACAAAAAAAATAGCCAGGCCTTGTGGTGGGCGCCTGGCAAGAGAATTGCCTAAGCCCAAGAGTTGGAGGTTGCTGTGAGCTGTGACACTATGGCATTCTACTGAGGGCGACATAGTAAGACTCTGTCTCAAAAAAAAAAAAAAAATATATATATATATATATATATATACACATTTATATAGAATGGGGGAGGGCAAAGGGAAAACCCTGTGATGTTGGATTGGAACTATAAATTGTCATACAAATGCATGCATAAAAAAATTAATACACACACACTTGTTATCTCTGTCTACTCCACTGGGAAGGCCTGGAAGGAATGACAATGTGTACACTTAATGCCCAGGTCTTGGTTTCTAAATTTCATTCCCCACCAAAAAAATCCAGGACCCCTGGGGAAATAGCTGATTCCAGGATTGGGGCAGGAAAAGAACAAATTGGGCCTGGGATGTCTTCCTGTGCCTGAGATAAAGAATGTACTCAGGCTCGGCGCCTGTGGCTCAATCGGCTAAGGCGCCAGCCACATACACCTAAGGTGGAAGGTTTGAATCCCCAGCCCGGGCCCGCCAAACAACAATGAAGGCTGCAACCAAAAAATGGCCGGGCGTTGTGGCGGGCGCCTGTGGTCCCAGCTACTTGGGAGGCGGAGGCAGGAGACTTGCTTGAGCCCAGGAGTTGGAGGTTGCTATGAGCTGTGATGCCATGGCACTCTACCCAGGGGG
>CAUYQV010135667.1:0-10380 GCA_963574575.1 Galagoides demidoff
AATCCTCTGAAAATGCATCTTGTCACTATAGCATTTGTGGTTTTAAGAACCATGGCCTCAGCTCGGCGCCTGTGGCTCAATCGGCTAAGGCGCCAGCCACGTACACCCAAGGTGGTGGGTTCGAATCCCCAGCCCGGGCCCACCAAACAACAATGATAGCTGCAACCAAAAAATGGCTGGGCATTGTGGCGGGCGCCTGTGGTCCCAGCTACTTGGGAGGCTGAGGCAGGAGGCTCGCTTGAGCCCAGGAGTTGGAGGTTGCTGTGAGCTGTGATGCCATAGCACTCTACCCAGGGGGATAGCTTGAGGCTCCGTCTCAAAAAAAAAATTAACAAAATTTAAGTTTCTTTATTTAATATATAATCTTTTATTGATTATACATATTCGGGAGATGTATGTGATATATATATATATATTTTTTTTTTTTTTTTGAGACAGAGTGTTACTATGTCACCCTCAGTAGAGTACTGTGGCGTCACAGCTTACAGCAAGAGACTCGCCTGAGCCCAGGAGTTGGAGGTTGCTATGAGCTGTGAATGCCATGGCACTCTACCCAGGGGGATGGCTTGAGGCTCCGTCTCAAAAAAAAAGAAAGAAAGAAAGAAAATAAAAAGAAAAGGAAAGAAAAAAAAAACCTAGCTGGGTGTGGTGGCATGCACCTATAGTCCCAGCTACTCAGGAGGCTAAGGCAGATAGATTGCTTGAGCCCAGAAGTTTGACATTGCTGTGAGCTATGACAATGCCACTGAACACTAGCCAGGGTGGCAGAGTAAGACTATCTCAAAATTTTTTTTAAATAAGTAAATAGCTGGATGTAGTGACTCATACCTATAATCCTAGCATTTTGGGAGGCTGAAATAGGAAGATTGCTTGATCTCAGGAGTTCAAAACCAGTCTGAGCAAAAGCAAGACTCCATTTCTTAAAAAAAAAAAAATAGCCAGGTGTTGTGGTGGTTACCTGTAGTCCCAGCTACTCTGGAGGCTAAGGCAAGAGTATTGCTTGAGCCTAAGTGTTTGAGGTGGCAGTGATCTATGATGCCACAGTACTCTACCCAGGTCAACAGAGTGAGACTCTGTCTTAAAATAAATAAATGAACAGACAAATAAAACCTCAATTAGATTGTATTTGTATCACTTACCACTTATAGTTTTCCACGGCTTGCAACTTGAAGGATAAAGTCCTGCCTGCAACACGCCTGGCTCCTGCAGGCTACTCCAGCTTTACCTTGTCCATCTCCCTCCATCACGCAACAGATTCCAGTCATACTGACCTTCTCTCTTGCTAGAATATTATTCTTTTCTTTTTGTTAGACAGAGTCTTGCTTTGTCATCCTTGGTAGAGTGTCTTGGCGTTATAGCTCATAGCAACCTCAAACTCTTGGACTCAAGTGATTCTCTTGCCTCAGCTTCCCCAGTAGCAGGGACTACAGGTGCCCACCGTGACACCTGGCTATTTTTAGAAATGGAGTCTCATTCTGGCTCAGGCTGGTCTTGAATCCATGAGCTCAGGCAATCTATCCATCTGCCCTCCCAGAGTGTTAGGATTACAGGTAGAATATTATTCTTATTGGTCCATCAGGACCTTTTTTTTTTTTAGCTTTTGCCTTGCTGCCCTCTCTGAGGACTGTTTTTTTTTTTTGAGATAGAGTCTCCTCAGTTGCCCTGGGTAGAGTGCTGTGGTGTCACAGCTCACAGCAAACTCAAACTCTTGGGCTCAAGCAGTTCTTTTGCTTCAGCCTCCCAAGTAGCTGGGACTACAGGTGCCCACCACAACGCCTGGTTAGTTTTTATAGAGATGGGGGTTTCCTTCTTGCCCAGACTGGTCTCAAACTCTTGAGCTCAGGCATTCTGCCTGCCTCGGCCTCCCAGAGTGCTAGGATTATAGTTGTGAGCCACTACACCAGGTCTTGTGGGCCCTTCTGTTTGGAATTCTCTTCTCTTGGCTTTTTGAATAACTCAATTTAAATGATAACTCCTCAGAGAGGCCTCCCTATTTAAAGCAAACTTCTCTGCCAATTCCTCAAATTCTCCTTAGCCAGTTGCTTGTTTCTTTCATGATTTCTATGATGTAAAAAAAAAAGCCCTTTAGTTAAAAAAAATCACTTCCTCTTGGAAGGCTTCCAGGAGTTCATCTCCGTTCAGTTTTCATCACGTTGGTCAATGTAGCAGCTTGAATGGGAGGAATGAAATTGTTTTTTTCACTTGGGTAAACAGTGTTTTCATTTCTTACAATCTATTATATAATTCTTACAACAATTTAATGCTTCATTCCTTCCTGAGTAGAACTTTATCCAGCATACACTGTGTTCCTGAGCCAGATAGTTTGCAGCACAACAGGCTCTGGAAATGGGTGGCCCTGGGTTCAAATTAATCCCAACCCTGCCAATTCCAAGCTGTATGACCTTGGTCATACATTCCAGCTACCCACTGCTATGTGACAAATGACCTCAGAACTGAGTGGCTTAAAGCAATAATATTTATTTTGCAGTTTAGGCAGGGTTGTGAGACAGCTTATTTCTGCTCTACTTGTCAGCCGGGGTGGCCTCTGAAGCTGGGGGATGAATCATCTGAAGAGCCACTATCTCACAGGTCTAGTGGGCAGTGGAGACCAAAGCTGGAGTTGTTGGCTGGAACACCTCCACATGGCCTCTCCATGAGGCCTGGGATTCCAATATGGTGGCTGGATTCCAAGGGTGAGTGGTCAGAGGTGGGGGGAGAGAGAGAGAGAGAGAATAATGACTATGTGAGCGAGCCGGGCAGAAGCCATATTGCCTTTATGACCTAACCTTGGAAGTTACAGAGTATTACTTCCACCATCCTCTATTGGTTGAAGCAGTCACAAAGATCTTCTGAGCTTCAAGAGGAGGGAACATACACCCTGACACTCAGCTGGAGGACTGTCAGTGTTACATTGTATTAATGTGAAGAGCAATTGGGATGAGATATATACTGGTGTGTTATCTCTAGAAATCAGCTGCAAGAAACATCTTAACCTTTCTGAGATCTTTTTTTTTTTTTCCTTTGGGACAGAGTCTCAAGCTGTCCCCCTGGGTAGAGTGCCATGGTGTCATAGCTCACAGAAACCTCCAACTTGGACTCAAGCAATCCTCTTGCCTCAGTTTTTCTATTTTTGTGGAGACGGGGGTCTTGCTTTTGCTCAGGCTGGGCTTGAACTTGTGAGCTTAAGCAATCTACCTGCCTCAGCCTCTCAGAGTGGTAGGACTCTTATTTTTTATTTATTTATTTATTTATTTAGAGACAGAGCCTCAAGCTGTCGCCCTGAGTAGAGTGTGTGGCATCACAGCTCACAGCAACCTTCAACTCCTGGGTTTAAATGATTCTCTTGCCTCAGCCTCCCAAGCAGCTGGGACTACAGGCGCCCACCACAACGCCCAGCTATTTTTTTGGTTGTAGTTGTCATTGTTGTTTGGCAGGCCTCGGCTAGATTCAAACTCGCCAGCTCTGGTGTATGTGGCTGGCATCTTAGCCACTTGAGCTACAGGCGCCGAACCAACTCTTTTTTTTTTTTTTTTTTTGACACAGCTCACTCTGTCACTTAGGGTAGATTGCCATGGGGTCATGGTTTACAAAAACCTCCATTTCCTTGGTTCAAGTGATCCTCTTGCCTCAGCCTCTCTAAGTAGCTAGGATTACAGATGCCCACCACAGTTCCTGGCTAGTTTTTCTATTTTTAGTAGAGATGAGGTCTCTTGCTCAAGCTGGTCTAGAACTCCTGAGCTCAAACAATTCACCTTCTTTGGCATCCCAGAGTGCTAAGATTACAGGCAGGAGACACCATGCCTGGCTTGTCTGAGATCCTTTTTTTTTTTTTTTTTTTTTTGAGACAGAACCTCAAGCTGTCCCCCTGGGTAGAGTGCCATGGCATCACAGCTCACAGCAACCTCCAACTCCTGGGCTCAAGCAAGTCTCCGGCCTCCACCTCCCAAGTAGCTGGGACCACAGGCGCCTGCCACAATGCCCGGCTATTTTTTGGTTGCAGTCGTCATTGTTGTTTGGCGGGCCGGGCTGGATTCAAACCCACCACCTTGGGTGTAGTGGCCGGCGCCTTAGCCACTTGAGCCACAGGTGCTGAGCCGAGATCCTTTACTCAAGTGTTGAGCACAGAGCCTGGCATGTCATGAGTGCCGGTGGGTCAGATGGCTATAGGGCTTGCTGGAAAATCTCTTTGTAGCCAGTTCTGAACTCCCAGCAAGTCTTACCCATTCTGCATGCATCCCTGATGTGAGCCAACCCTAAGTCTGAGTCCCTACCTGGATCCTACCCAGACCTTCCTCACTAGGCCTTTGTTTTTGAGGCTCCCTTGGGACTGCAGTGCAAGCTCCTGGCTCCCCAAATCCCAGGACCCTAACAGTGGGAAAGACTCTCAGGCCTCTGTTCTGCCCTGAGTGTTGGGGCTCAGGAGCCTAGGTGTAGCAGTGCCAGCGCTCAGACTCTTGGCTCAGTGGGAAGATGCAGGCTGCTCCAACCTCAGGACCACCGGTGTGGTCAAGGTTGTGTCAGGATGACTGAACCAGCCTGGTCCAGAGTGTCTTGCTTGAATTCACACCATCCAGCACCTTCAAGCCCACATTCTGCATAGGGGGAGAAACTAAAGCACAAAGAAGGAAACAATTTTCAAAAGCTACACAGTATCAATCTGTGCCAGACCAGATGCAGCCTACTAAAGCTGGGGGCATCCAAGCTGGAAAGACTGTGTCATCTGTTACATTGGACCAGACCAGGTGGGGACTCTGAGGCTTAGACAATGGGAAGGTCTGCCCTGGGTCACTGGCCCAGGGCTCCCACATCATTGCCTCACACCCTTGCCCCCATGGCATACCACCCCATGTGTGATGAATCTTTTGTGGTCCATCTCCCCCCTATACTGGACGCTCCGTGAGGGCAGGAATCCCTCAGTGTCTTACCTGGTGCCTTTGTAAAGAATATGTGAAGAGTTGGGGGTGGGCTTGTGTTTTGTCAGGAGGGGGTGGGACTGTTCAGGGACTTCTTCCCTGAAGAAGTGTTTGCCAAGAACCTGCTGAGTAGCCCTGCTCTTAACCTGCCTCTGTGGGGGCTGCAAGGAGTATCTGAGAGGGAGAACCACACACCTGAATCAGATGCAGGCAGGCCTCAGATGAGAGGGGACACCTTGGGGGTGTATTTACTGCATGTTAGGGAGGTGGGACAGAAAAAGGAGAGAAAGAAGTGGACCTGGTCCCAGTGCTGTGTCTAGGCAAAGAGGTGAAGGGAGAAGACTGGGGGACGGGGTGGGGTGGAGTGGGGGGGGGAGAGTAAGGAGAAAATGGGCAGGAGGAAGAAAAGCAAGATATGGAAAAGGAGGGGAAAGTGGGAGGAGGAAGAGAGGAAGGAAAAGGGGGAGCGCACAGGGGGTAAACACAGCCCTGCCCACCTGGTGGCAAGGGGAGAGGCCACCCTGAGGCCCATGGGGCGGCCAAAGGACTTAACCTGGCTCTGCCCTGAGGTTGCTCGGGGATAGGTAGCAGCAGTGAGGCTCAGGGGAGGGGAAGGTGTGACAGACACCGGGAAAATCAAGGACCCGGCCGGAGCAAAGTCATGGACAGCCCGGGAATAAACCACGCCCATCAGAGCTGGGGCTCCGGGTTCATCCCAAAATGCTCTTGAAGGCAACGTGTGTGGGTTAGGGTAACTGTCCCCAGTCCATGCCAGCCCATCCGGGCCAAAACCTACACCCAAAGGATCTCTGGTCTGACACCTCCATTATAGCCACTCGGAGCCTGAAACTGGCATGGGGGAGGAGGAATCACAGCCGGTCAGTGTGAGCAGAGTCCCCAAGCTCCCAGGGCTCCGCGGTCCCTATCCCAGCGGGAGGGAAGCTGCGGCACAGGAGGCGAAGCACGCCCTGGGGGTGTGAGCTCCGTCTGGCTTTGCCATTGACCATCAGGAAACTGCGTGTCCCCCTAGGCTTCAGTTTACTCTTCGGAGCGGGGGGATCATTGGTCCCCCTTGCAAGGTTGAGGGGGCGGAGTTCGCGCACGCTCCGCACCAGGCGAGGGGCGCGGCGCTCAGGGTGTGCATGCATGCGGGCTGCTGCGTCCCGAGGTCCGCCCGGCCTCTGCCCGGGGGTCCCCCGTCCCGCCGCTCACGCGGCCCCTGCCGGGACGCCGGGCGCTGGGACACCTCGGCCGGGTGCGCTCCGCTGGCTGGTAGGGAAGGGGGCGGCGGCGAAGCGGAGGAGGGAGCTCGGGCCGCGGCTGCCCGAGCCCGCCTGACCCTCGAGGGGGTCGCTGTTGCCTCGCAGATCCCTGCCTGCGTCCCTCCCCGCCGCTCCCGCCGCGTCCGCCTTTTGTTCGCGGAACCGCGCGCCCCCGAGCCGAGGCAGCGGGGCGGGGAGCTGGCGGGGCTGCGCGGGGGGCGGGCCGCGCCGGGCGGAGCCGGGGCCCGGGCCGCAGCCGGACTCGGAGCCCGAGGGAGCGATCGGCGTGCAGGCAGCGGGGGCCCGGGCACGCTCCGGGGGCGCGGCGAGGCCGAGGGGGCGGGCAACGGGCGGAGCCGGAGCCGGAGCCGGGGCGCCTGGAGGCGGTCAGGCCGCTCTCTTCGAGCTAGGAGCAGTGGAGAGACCGTGCGGCGCGGGTCGGGACCGAAGCGCAGTGTTGGGGCTGCGGTGGGCGGAGAGGAGCCGCAGCCGGAGCGGCCAGAGCCGCTACAGGACCCTCCCCAGGGACGTCGAGGCCGGGCGGGCCCAGGCCATGCGCGTCGCGCGCTGAGGCCGAGAGAGGCCGCGATGGAGGCGCCTGCGGGTGAGCCCTCGGCCCGGGGCTGCGGACCCCCGCCCGCGCCCGTGCCCACCCCGGAGAGGAAAAAGAGCCACCGCGCGCCGTCGCCGGCCCGGCCCAAAGACGTGGCCGGCTGGTCGCTGGCTAAGGGACGCCGCGGCCCAGGCCCGGGCGCAGCTGCCGCCTGCAGCGCTGCGTCTAATGCACGACCGGACAAGAAGGGGCGCGCGGTGGCGCCTGGCGCGCGGGGCGCAGGGGCACGGGTGGCCGGGGTCCGCTCCGGGGTTCGAGCTAAGGGCCGCCCGCGCCCGGGTTCCGGGCCGCGACCGCCGCCACCGCCGCCCAGCCTCACCGACAGCAGCTCGGAGGTGTCGGACTGCGCGTCGGAGGAGGCGCGCCTGCTGGGCCTGGAGCTGGCGCTAAGCAGCGATGCTGAGTCGGCGGCCGGGGGTCCGTCGGGGGCCCGCACCGGGCAGCCGCCCCAGCCCGCGCCGTCCACGCAGCAGCCTCCGCGGCCGCCCGCCTCCCCCGATGAGCCGTCGGTGGCCGCGTCGTCGGTGGGCAGCAGCCGCCTGCCGCTCAGCGCCTCCCTCGCCTTCTCCGACCTCACCGAGGAGATGCTGGACTGCGGGCCCGGCGGCTTCGTGCGGGAGCTGGAGGAGCTGCGCTCCGAGAACGACTATCTTAAGGTGGGGGCGCTGATGGGGGACAGGGAAGTCACAGGGGGCGCCGGCTGTCACAGCCCCTTGGGCCTGTGGCACCAGCCAGCCTGCTTTCCCACTGAACTAGCTGGAGAAAGGGGCCTAAACCCTTTGGGGACCACCCTGAGGTTGATTTAGGGCTTCTTTACCCTTCCATCTTCATCCCCCAACTTTATTTGGGAGGTTGTCTCTTGAGGAGGAACCTGGATGAGGAGACAGGCTGAAGCGCCCGTATCTGGGGAGAGGGGGCTCAGGAAGCTCAGGAAGACTGTTTTGGAGGGTGCTTAGGTTTGCTGCTTGGTGTGGGGGTGGGTAGTTAGAGAGGGGCTGCATCCCTGCTTTTTGCTGCTCAGGACTCCCACCCCAGGCTCCTTTCTGTGTCAGGGAGACCTGTGGCCTTCTGCTAAGGAGAGACCAGAAACGCCATCCTGAGTTGCAGGCCTGTCCCCGCCTGCCTTTTAGGGCGGGTCCAGTTTGAAAGCATGACATCTGGGAACATCCCCTTGGCTGGAGTCCACTTCCGCCCAGTCTAACGGTCTCACAGCCTGGGAGAGTGATGTTGTGGGAGAACGGGTTCAGAGGCAGCTTCCTAAATCCCAAGATGTTGTCTTCTGCCCTGTCTGGGACAGGTCTTGTGCACACAGCTGTCCCCTTGGCCCCTCATGGGCCAGTGCCCATATCCTTCCCATGTTCCTGGGGAGAAGAGAGAAGCTCCCTGCCTGGCAGGGGCATTTCCTAAGCTTCTCTGGGAGAGCAAGTTTTGGCTTCACCCTTTCAGTGGACACTGGCACCCAAGGGGTGCAAGACAGCCTTTGTCTACCTACTGCCTGGCACCATGGCAGCTTTAGGGACAGCCCAAACCTTGTGTGTTGACCTCCGCCCTGGAGGCTGGGAGCTTCTCCTGCCAGTGGTCAGGCACGATTTTGGAAGAGACTGAAATGTTGCCTACTCTTGTCAGTTGATGGCCTGGCACAACCCCCAGAGAGCCCCTGGCCGAGAGCCTCCAGTTAATAGCACTCTGCTGATTTGTGTCCGCCCCATAGCACTTAACTTTTAACTTTTCCTTGTGGCTCTTCTGTCCACATTAGAGTGTTAGGTTTTGGCTCTGTTGTGTCTCTCTCTTATTATTTCCCCCCAGGATCTCCTATCCAGCAATGTATGCAGGAAATGCTTATGGTATAGAAGGACAAGGTCTGTCTGAATTAGGATAATCTACCCCTTCAGTCTCTAGTTTTTCCCCAAGCCTCAGTCCCATCATCTGTTAAATGGGAGGGTGAGTCTTCCCAGAGACATGTCATTCAGTTTTGACATTGGAGAGTTCAGTCAGCTCTTACAGAGGCAAGGTCTAGTGGAAGGTGAGAGGAGGGAGAAGACAAGCCAGGAGGGTCTTTTGCTCCTGCTTTCTCAGTGCTCTGAGCTGATTCCAGTGCTCACTGCCTGAGTTGACTCCCAGCTTCTCACCCCTGCCTCCTGGTGCCTGTGCACTCTGGTGAGGGTCATAGAGCTTTGCATTAGGGTCTCTCATGCATCTGTCCCTGTGGGCCTCTGTCCATCTTAGGAGGTGATCCTGTTCTGCCCTGAAGTCTGTTTGAGCCACTCATGGCTGTTTAGATTGGGAAATGGTCCCAGGAGGCTAGGGGTGGAGCCCATGGTCTCACAGGAGGCAGGGCCCAGCAGGGGACATCTCTCTGTCTGGGCCAGGCCTGGGCCTTTAATTTCTACCATTCATTCAGTGGTTCAGTCTTCATGAGGTTGCTATTGGATCTGAGGTCTGTAGCTCCCTGACTCTGTGATCTTGGGCAAGCTTATTTAATACCTCTAGACCTCAGTTCTCTAATTTGGAAAAATGGGACCATAACACACACTTTCCAACCTCAAGGGTTAAGTGAGATAATGCCTGTAAACACTACTAGAGCAGACTGGAATGTAGTGAACCTCAGATAAGTAGCTGTGATCACTGCTATTCTCATTGGAGTGGTACATGTTTCCATGTGCACCTGTCATGTTCTCTTGTGGGTTCTGTGGGTGCAGAATAGATCCTCTTCTCCATCCAAAGCAGACTAGACCCTTTCTCCTGGCTCCTCGTTAGTTCATTTACTATTTATTTAGAGCCTGCTATATACTAGTGCAGGTCTGGTATACAACTGTGGACAAGGGTGAAGTGTCTATTTTCATGGAGCTTTGAGGAGACCAGGATCAAACAATAGTCATATAATAAATCAAAATACAGATCATGATGTGGGTAGAGAAGGGGATGGTGTGCTAAGAGCCCATGAGGTAGGGGCTGGGCTGCCCAGGAAGGCTGAGAGCTGAAGGATGACATGACATTCAGCTAGCTGAATAAGGAGCTGAAGTAGGAACGTTCTAAGCTAAGGCAATTCAGAGAAACCTTGTTGAATTCAAGAACCAGAGAGGGGAAGGAGGTTGGATGAGAGAGGTGACCAAGGCCAACCCACGCAAATTCTCACTGTGTACATTTGAGTCAGTCCCTTGACTTCTATGGAGGTTTGTTTACCCTGGCTGTTAGCCTCACAAGGCTGGGTCAAAATCTAGAGACTGAGTGTGGACCACAAATAGAGGGGTTGTAACAGGAGGTCTGTTCATTCCATGATGGGCAACTGTGGCCAGATTAGGGGAGGGACTTGCTATAGGTCCCAGAGCTGGGTGTGGAGTCAGTGTGTTAAACTCTTGATATGTTTCCTAGCCCTCTACTTAGAGGCCACTCTTTAGAAGCCGCTCTGCTTCTAAGATGCAGAAACTGAGTAACAAAGGATAAGACTCTAACTTCCGGCTTGGCGCCTGTGGCTCAATAGGCTAAGGCGCCAGCCACGTACACCTAAGGTGGCGGGTTCGAATCCCCAGCCCGGGCCCGCCAAACAACAATGATGGCTGCAACCAAAAAAATGGCCGGGCGTTGTGGCGGG
>CAUYQV010135671.1:0-15918 GCA_963574575.1 Galagoides demidoff
GAATTTGTCTAAAGGTTGAATATAAATGTCTTAACATAACAATTATGAGAAAGACATGATGGCTATGTTAGCCACTTGGATGAGAGTTTTCCAAACTGCATATAGAAGTAACACACTGTATCCTATGAGAGAATTAATGTAAACAATTATGATCTAATAAAAAACCAAATTTAAAATAAAAAAAATAAATAATTGAAAAAAGAAAAAACTTATTTTCTTTTATATAACAATGCCCAGGGCAGCACCTGTGGCTCAAAGGAGTAGGGCCCCGGCCCCATAAACCGGAGGTGGCAGGTTCAACCCACACAGGTCAAGCTTCCTGGCTGACCTTGTTGATTTCTCCTTCTCTTGTCTAAGTGTTGTTGAAGTAGGATGATCCTCTCCAAGAAAGACTTTTGCCATTGTGGTGATGTCATTGATCACTCAAAGTGGGAACATTAGAGAGTGGGAAATGGAACATGGATGGTCCTCTTGGACAACAAGAAAGGATTGGGATTCTGCTGTGCAAAACCACATGTGTGGCTTTCTCTTTGTGACTCACAGGAAATATTGAAGATGTTTTATATGCACAGCTGAACGTGGAATTCAAACAGGTGAACTTTTGAATGAGAAAAAAGAGAGACACTTATCTGGGTTCAAATCTCTTTTCAGGAAGTCTGACATCAAAAAAGAAGCTCTGAAAACTGACAAGGTTTGGAGCCTGTGTGATGCCAAAACCAAAAGATACCTGAGCTTGTTTGTTGCCAAAACTCTGAAGGTCTTTATTCATCCCACTTGGTGTGCACGTTCACACAACATAAATGTACACAAATATCATGTGCTGTCCAGGCAAGAAATTATGCAACATACAGTACAAGTGATGAATTATCTTTTTTTTTTTTTTTTGAGACAGAGTCTCATTATGTCACCCTCTGTAGAGTGCTGTAGCATCACAGCTTACAGCAACCTTAAACTCTTGGGCTTAAGTGGTTCTTTTGCTTCAGCCTCTTACCAAGCTGGAACTACAGGACCCCCCACTATGCCCAGCTATTTTTTTGTTGTTGTAGTTTTCATTGTTGTTTGGCAGGCTCTGGCTAGGTTTGAACCTACCAGCTCCAGTGTCACCTGTGGCTGACACCCTAACCAGTGAGCAACAAGTCGAGAGCCATGATGAATTTTCTGTATAACATCTGAGAAAAATCCACAATTCTGAAACTAATATGGTCCCACATGTCACAGTTAAGGCTTTGTGAACTTAAATACCAGTATGTACCATACTTGAGTAAGCGATTAGGCTGACAGGGCCCATAAAGACGTGTAAAGTTGCTAATTTTGCCACTATCTAACAATAGTCAAAAGCAAGGCTAGGCTTGGTGCTCGTAGTTCAGTGGTTAGGGTGCCAGCCACTGGGGCTGGTGGATTCAAACCCAGTCCTGGCCTGCTAAACAGCAATGACAACAACAAAATAGCCAGGCATTGTGGCAGGCACTTATAGTCCCAGCTACTTGGGAGGCTGAAGCAAGAGAATTGCTTAAGCCCAACAGTTTGAGGTTGCTGTGAGCTGTGATGCCATAGGACTCTGTCAAGGGTGACATAGTGAGACTCTGTCTCAAAAAAAGAAAACAAAAAAAGGGTGGCACTTGTGGCCCATACCAGAGGTGGTGGATTCAAACATGGCCCTGGCAAAAAACTAAAAAAAAAAAAAAAAAGGCAAGGTTAAAAATATTGTTTTCCTTAGAATTAAAAACAATGCAACATTTGTGCCCTTGTATTAATTTGAAATTAAAAAAATATTACTAGGTAGTTGCACAAATATCTAGTACAATGTATTATACAATGTAACATATTTTGAAGACTTAACCCTCAGTGTGATGGTATTTGCAATTCCACAGGAGTTCAGGAGTTTTAGGCTCCATGGGCAGGTCCTCTATCTGGAGTTTCTTTTCTAGTATCTCTTATTTTGACCTTATTAACCCAGGATTTGCACTGTGCTCTATTTATGTTAAGATGCTACAATTCATTATAACACAGTAGTCAATTTAATTTTCAACATTAATCTTTCTCTCTCTGTATTTATATTACAGCATGGTTCATGGAGTCATTTGGTTTTATGTGGCTTCCAGTCACTTCCATAGCTAAATAGAATGTACCTTTTTTTAAAGTAAAATTATGGCCTAAAAAAGAAGTATTTTAATAGATGGTAGTTTTTTTAGGTTTATGAATATGATTTACTTTTAGTGCATTGAATACATAAGCCAAGAATATGTACTCTGAGGGGCAATGCAGAGGGCACAGGCCACAGGGGTATAATCAGCTGTGTGTACCACTCTTCAGCAGATAAATATAAATAATTACTAAGTACATAAGGTACTTTCACTTCAGAAACTTTGTGTGTGTGATTTTCGATTCATTAGCCGAAAATGCCAGGGCTAATAGTGTTATTGTCTAGAAGGATGTGTGTGTGTCTGAAAGTGCTGTGTTGTTGCAGTCACTCTTGCAGTGGACTTTTACCTGCAGCCCCATCACCCTGTGAATGGCACTTTGCTTCTCTCTGGATGGCATCTGTTTCTAATCCTTTATACACTGTACTGCTAAGTAGGGTCTTTCAGCTCATGACTGCATTTCACTGTCCCTAAACAGGGGCCTCTGAACTCTCAGATTTCTTAACCTCACCTGCTGCTCTACTCACCCTCCTTCAGTCTGTGGAAGCACTTACCTGGATACCCTGGAGTTCTGTTCTGTTGGCTCTTGTTATGTGGCTTCTGCTGCAAAGATAATTTGCAGTGATCATTTTTGAAGTCCTGGGTTTGAATGCACTGCTTCAAACTGAGAGTTATGCTTCAAAGAAAAATAGAATTGAAAGTTAGTGTTTCCACTGATGAGTTTTATGAAACATAAAAATAAATATGAAGGAAAAGAAAAACAGATTCCATCTTGGATCTCACAAATTAAAATAATGGGTTGAAAATGTTTTTGTAATTGTAATCTTTTCTGACATGGCCATGTATATTTAAATTAGACTTACTACTGTGTCTATATTTTATTAACAGAAAATAACAGTACTCAAGTAATTTTTCAGTGAAAGGTGTGAATTAATGATTATGTGTTTAAGTATGTGCAATGTGAATGATAAGATGGATTGTGAATAAAATAATTAAAATTGAAAATGAGAGATAAGACAGTTTGAAATATGTAGTGCAAAGAACTGGAATGAAAAATTCAAATGGGGAGGCAAAAGCAAGATGGCTGACTGAAGCCAACTTTCCACAGAGGCTCCCATCCAGAAGGAAAGTTAAAGGACAGAAGTTTAGCAAGTAAGCTGATAGTTTGGAGTTTAGCCAAGAGAGAAGGTAGAAGAATGCATATCAACCCTGCTGAGGCGAGCTGAGACCCCAAGGATACAAACAAAAAGTACAAATCCATCACCCAGTGGACAGGAGTCCCCTGCCCCATGAGAATGGCTCGCAGTATACTTTCTACAAATAAGCAAGCCAAGTTTAAACATCATCCCATTTTATCCCACGGGAGAGACCCTCTAAAAACCAGACCTCCTTCCCTTACTAGGGTGTCATGGCATTCTCCTGCCAGGCATAAAACTATATAAAACTGTACATATTTTCTACCCAGAATTCTTAACTCCCAGCACTCCTCTCCACTCTCACCCTGAGGTCTGGAAGCCTGTCCCCCATGGAATTGAGGTTCTTGGGCATTTTCTCAAGAGGTGTGGACAGGACGTGGGCTGTTACAGGTCTGTGCTGATTCTGTGGCACAGGGGTAAGGAGAAGATCATGGACTGAAGGAACCATATGGGACAGGGATAGGTGGTGCTCCTGGCACAGAGCAGCAGTGGCACCAACAGGAACAATGGGGCTCACACCCCTGGGGATATTTTGGCGAGACACTCTCTGTCTCTCTGGGCAACCAGGTGGCAGACACTTGCAGAACAGATCTGGGATGGTAACACAGGCCCTGTGAGTAAAGGGTATGCCTGAGGCAGTACCGGCCTGGGCAGGAGCAGTGGGGACGAGAATAGCAGATGTGGATGCACAGATGGCATACTCTGAGGGTGGGGTTGAGCCAGGACTGCTTTCGTGAGCCTAAGAAGCACCCAGCCCTCAGGGGATCATAGCTGAGACAAAGGCAGGCAGACGGAGGCTGGAACTCAGAGCTGAGTGTGAGCTCTAATCACACCTGTCCCAATATGGGCTGCAGCAGAGACAGACACACCAGCTCTGGGCAGCAGCACAGACTGGGATTGAGTTGCAGTTTCTATGAACTCAAACTGCTTTGGGTCCACAGGGGAATATAGCCAGGACAGAACCACAAGTTTTGCGAAAATCTAAGTGTCAGCAATATCAATCAGGGGTGGGGCTGGAATTGAGTGAACCACCCCAGCTTCCATTAACCACCCGAGGTTGTCAGGCCTCAGCTCCCCATGGCAGATGGTGGCAGAGAGTGACAGCCTGGCCAAGGAGACATAGATCTCCCTGTGACACAGGTAGGTGCACCCCCCTGGAGCATTTGCTCATTGGAGGGCACTGGGTCATAGCCCTGCAGGGTTACCAATGACTGGGTGTGACAGAGGTGCAAGGTGGGGAAGGAGGCATCAACTTTCTCAGACTAATTTATTTGCTGGGGGGAGGGGATCCTTCTGACACCATGGAGCATCACAACAAGTCATTTTGAACTCTCACACTTGGGACCAGATGCTGACTGGGACAATTGATTTGGATCTCTCAGACTGGACCAATTATACGAGGACTATCCAAAGTGGTACTCTGGGTGTGTGGTTGTGGGAAGGTTTGATTTTCCTTTTCCAGTTGTTGCCTGTGAGGGGTGGGGTGACTTAATTGCTGGTATTTCTCCACAGTTGAGACTTCAACCCAGAGTAACTGATTCACTAGAGTAAAACAGAGACCAGCTGAAAACAAGACAGGGCCACTTAGCCCCAAGTGAGTTCTTTCCAGTGTCCCCACCAAATAAGTTCCCAGTGTCTCAGGCCATAGCACTGTACAGGTCCTTTGCAAAGCTCTAGGGGAAAAGGTACAGACAACAGTCCAGGCTCTTGGGCAAAGGGCTGGTTAATCACTACTCCAGGAGACCCCCAATCCAACTTCACCTTATCTGCTTATCGAGCCAAATGGCGTAAAATAATCATGGGGCAGAATCCGCAGAAAAACTCCTGTAACATGAATAACCATAGTGGATCAGTTCCTTCAAGGAACAATATGGCAGACACAACTGAAGATCCCAATCATAAACAAATGGCTGAGATGTCAGAAATTAAATTCATAATTTGGATTGCAAATAAGATTAATAGAATGGAGGTAAAGTTGGAATTAGAAATTCAAGGAGCATTTCAAAAGTTGTCTCAAGAATTCAATGAATTGAAAAACAAAATCACCCAAAATCACCAAGATTTTGACACATTGAGACAAGATTTTGCAGCCCTCAAAGATCTGAGAAATACAGTAGAATCCCTCGGTTACAGAATGGAGGAAACAGAAGAAATAATTTCTGACATTGAAGACAAAGCTTTTGAACACTCCTGAACTCTCAAAGAGGAAGAGAAATGGAGAGCAAAAATGGATCATTTTCTCAGAGAGCTCTGGGATAATTTGAAGAAACTAATATTTGCCTTATAGGAATTCCTAAAGGCAAGAAAGTTGCTTCACAAGGCACAGAGGCTCTTCTTTATGAGATTATGAAGGAGAACTTTCCAGACATGCCAAGAGATGCTGAAATTCAGATGGCAGACAGTTTCAGAACTCCAGCACAACTCAACCCATTAACTTCACTAAAGTTAAAATGAAGGAGAAAATTCTGAAAGCAGCCAGACATAAGAAAACCATAACCTGCAAGGGGAAGAATATTAGAATAACTGCAGATCTCTCTGCTGAAACCTTTCAAGCTAGAAGAGGATGGTCATGGACTTTTACTCTCCTATAACAAAATAATTTTCAACCCAGGATCCCGTATCCAGCTAAACTGTGTTTTATTTATGATGGAGAAATTAAATACTTTAACAACATTCACATGTTGAAGGAATTTTCCATAACTAAACCAGCTCTCCAGGAAATTCTCAGACCTATCCTCCATAAGGATAGGAGACCTACGGCTAGTGCAATCGTCCACCACAAAAGTAAACTCATTTAGAAACTTTTGATTGAATTCCAACTTCCACAGTGGCAAAAGGATTAAAAATGTCCAGTGGACTTTCAAAAAATTCAATACCCAAAATTCTACCAGGCTTATCAATATTCTCAATTAATGTGAATGGCTTAAATTGTCCTTTAAGAGGCACATGTTGGCTGACTGGATACAAAAACTCAGGCCAGATATCTGCTACATACAAGTATCATCTCACCTTAAAAGATAAATATAGACTCAGGGTAAAGGGATGGTCATCTATATTTCAGGCAAACAGGAAATCAGAAAAAAAGCAGGTGTTACAATTTTATTTGCAGATACAATAGGCTTTAAACCAACAAAAGTAAGGAAAGATAAAGATGGTCACTTCTTATTTTTTAAGGGTGACACTCAAAATGATGAGATTTCAATTATTAACATTTATGCACCCAACCAGAATACACCTCATTTTATAAGAGAGACTCTAAAGGACATAAGGAACTTGATTTCCTCTAGCTCCGTAATAGTCGGAGATTTTAACACTTCTTTGGGAGTGTTGGATAGATCCTCCAATAATAAGCTAAGCAAAGAAATTTTAGATTAAAACTTAACCATTCAACATTTGGTTTTAACAGACATCTACAGAACATTTCATCCTAATAAAACTGAATACACATTCTTCTCATCAGCCAATGGAACATACTTCAAAATTGACCACATCTTAGTTCACAAGTCTAACCTCAGAAAATTTAAAAGAATAGAAATTATTTTTTGCATCTTCTTGGACCATCATGGAATAAAATTTGAACTCAATAACAACAGGAATCTGCAGACTCATGCAAAAACATGGAAGCTAAATAACCTTATGCTGAATGATAGGTAGGTCAGAGATGAGATCAAGTAGGAAATTACTAAATTTTTGGAACAAAATGATAATGAAGACATGAATTACCAGAACCTCTGGGATACCACAAATGTAGGCCTAAAAGGGAAATTTATAGCACTGCAAGCCTTCCTCAAGAGAACGGGAAGTGAGGAAGTTAACAACTTAATGGGACATCTCAAGCAACTGGAGGAGGAAGAACACTCTAATCCCAAACCCAGCAGAAGAAAAGAAATAACCAAAATTAGAGCAGAATTGAATGAAATTGAAAACAAGAGGATTATACAGCAGATCAATAAATCAAAAAGTTGGTTTTTTGAAACGGTCAATAAAATAGATAAGCCTTTGACCAATCTAACCATGAAAAAAAAGACTAAAATCTCTAATTTCATCAATCAGAAATGGTAAAGACGAAATAACAACAGACCCCTTGGAAATTCAAAAAATCCTTAATGAATATTACAAGAAAATTTATTCTCAGAAATATGAAAATCTGAAGGAAATTGACCAATACTTGGAAGCATACCACCTTCCAAGACTTAGCCAGAAGGAAGTGGAAATGTTCAACAGACCTATATCAAGTTCTGAAATAGCATCATGTATACAAAATCTCCATAAAAAGAAAAGCCTGGGACAGAATGGCTTCACATCAGAATTCTACCAAAACTTTAAAGAGGACTAGTACCTATATTACTCAACCTTTTCCAAAATATAGAGAAAGAAGGAATACTACCCAACACATTCTATGAAGCTAAAATCACCCTGATCCCCAAACCAGGAAAAGACCCAACAAGAAAAGAAAATTATAGACCAATATGACTAATGAATATTGATGCGAAAATATTCAACAAAATCCTAACAAACAGAATCCAGCAACACATCAAACAAATTATACACCACAACCAAGTGGATTTTATCTCAGGATCTTAAGGATGTTTCAACATATGTAAATCTATAAACATAATTCATCATATAAACAAACTAAAAAACAAAGACCATATGATTCTCTCAATTGATGTAGAAAAAGCTTTTGATAATATCTAGCATTGCTTCATGATCAGAACACTTAAGAAAACTGGTGTAGAAGGGACATTTCTTAAACTGATAGAGGTCATCTACAGCAAACCCGCAGCCCATATCGTATTGAAAGGAGTTAAATTGAAATCATTTCCACTCAGATCAGGAACAAGGTAAGGTTGCCCATTGTCTCCACTGCTTTTTAACATTGTAATGAAAGTCTTAGCCATTGCAATTAGGGAAGAAAAGACAATCAACGGTATCCACATAGGGTCAGAAGAGATCAAACTTTCACTCTTCGCAGATGATATGATTGTATATCTGGAAAACACCAGGAATACTACTACAAAATTCTTAAAAGTGATCAAGGAATACAGCAGCATCTCAGGTTACAAAATCAACACTCATAAATCTGTAGCCTTTGTACATACCAACAGCAGCCAAGTTGAAAAAGCAGTCAAGGACTCTATTCCGTTTACCATAGTGCCAAAGAAGATGAAATATTCAGGAGTTTACCTAACAAAGGACTTGAAAGATCTTTATAAAGAAAACTATGAAACTCTAAGGAAATAAATAGCTGAGACTGTTAACAAATGGAAAAACATACTATGTTCATGGCTGGGAAGAATCAACATTGTTAAAATATCCATCTACAAAAAGCAATATACAATTTTAATGCAATCCCTATTAAAGTTCCACTGTCATACTTTAAAGATCTAAAAAAAAAAATACTTCATTTTATATGGAAATAAAAAAAACCCTCAAATAGCCAAGACACTAGTCAGAAATAAAAACAAAGTAGGAGGAATCATGCTACCAGATCTCAGACTATACTATAAATTGATCGTGATCAAAACAGCATGGTACTGGCACAAAAACAGCGAGGTAGATGCATGGTACAGAATAGAGAGCCAACAGATGAACCCAGCTACTTACCATTATTGAGTGGGGAAAAGATTCCCTATTTAACAAATGGTGCTGGGCAAACTGGCTGGAGACCTGTAGAAGACTGAAACTGGACCCACACCTTTCACCATTAACTGGGATAGACTCTCACTGGATTAAAGATTTAAACTTAAGACATGAAACTATAAAAATACTAGAAGGGAAGACAATTGAAGAAATCAGCCTGGGTGAAAATTTTATGAGGAGGACCCCACTGGGCAATTGAAACAGCATCAAAAATGCAGTACTGGGACCTGATCAAACTAAAAAGCTTCTGCACAGCCAAGAACACAGTAAGTAAAGCATGCGGACAGCCCTCAAAGTGGGAGAAAATATTCTCAGGCTATGTCTCCGACAAAGGTTTAATAACCAGAATCCATAGAGAACTCAAATCTATTAACAAAAAAATAAACAAGTGATCCCATCGCAGGGTGGGCAAAGGACTTGAAAAGGAATTTCACCAAAGAAGATAGGCATGCGGCCTATAGATATATGAAAAAATGCTCACCATCCTTAATCATTAGAGAAATGCAAATAAAAACTACCTTGAGATATCACCTAACTCCAGTAAGATTAGCACATATCACAGAATCCCAGAACCAGTGACGCTGGCGTGGATGTGGAGAAAAGGGAACACTTCTACATTGCTGGTGGGAATGCAAACTAATACGTTCCTTTTGGAAAGACGTCTGGAGAACACTTCGAGAACTAAAAATTGACCTGCCATTCGATCCTACAATTCCTTATTAGGTATATACCCAGAAGATCAAAAATCACATTACAATAAAGATATTTGTATCAGAATGTTTATTGCAGCCCAATTCATATTTGCCAGGTCATGGAAGAAGCCCAAGTGCCCATTGATCCACGAAGGGATCAATAAACTGTGGTATACATACACCATGGAATATTATGCAGCCCTAAAGAAAGATGGAGACTTTACCTCCTTCATGTTTACATGGATGGATCTGGAAAATGTTCTTAGCAAAGTATCACAAGAATGGAAGAAAAAATATCCAATGTACACAGCCCTATTATGAAACTAATTTACAGATCTCAAATGAAAGCTACAACCTAATCTTAGCCCAAGAATATGGGGAGGAGGTGGGGGAGGGGAGGGGAGAAGGGCAGATGGGTGGTGGGAGGGTGACTGGAAAGATCATCTATATGGTCTGTCTAACAAGGGTACAAGTGAACTTTTCTAGAATTAGAGTATGTATGTTTTAACACAATAACTAAGTAAATGACGCAAAGTCTATGTTAACCAGTTTGATGAAAATATTTCAAATTGTATATGAAAACACTGCACTGTACCCCAGGTTTGCATTAATGTATATAGCTATCATTTAATAATAATAATAATAAAAAGAACACAGGCAATTATTTCAAAATGGTTAAGGCATGACTTCAAGCCACAATGGCAGCTGTCAAACGTCACCTTTGCTAATTTTAGTTGTGCATTTGAGGGGAAATTATTTTGCACCTTTTGCCTCAGTTTCCTCACATTTAAAATGAAAATAACAATATCTGATAGGTTGTAAAAGGAATAGAATAAGTTACTATATTTAAGGCATGAGGCACAGTGCCCAGTATACGCACACAAAGCTTTCAGTGGACATTGATCCTTATCATTGTTGGGGATTATTTTTGCCTATTGTATCAAATATCTAGAGGTTTTTTTCTCCTAAAAGTATGTCTGTCCTATATATCTTCTGAAAACATTCCATTTACTGTATATGGTTTTATGTGCTTTCTCTTTTTTCATTTTATACTAAAAAGTTTTCCAATCATGAAAGTGATTTAGGTTTCCTTTTTTTTTTCCTGTGCAGAACCTTGCAAGTTTTTTTTTCTTTGCTAACACTTTTTTCCCCCCACAGATTCCAAAAGTGAATTATGATTTCATTTTATTCTCTTTCAAGAATGTCATTGTGTGGATCAGCAAAATGTTTCTCTGGCCCTTCTTTGAACACTTTAAAATCTCCACTACTTAGATCTTTTTACTGTTCCAGGACCTTAATCATGTGAAATCATTTTAAAAATCTTCCTTCTGGTCTGAAAATATCTCACACAATTACCATCCAAAGTTCTAAACCTGCATTAATTAGCTGGCTTTGAACTGTCTGCATCCCGCCCTCCCCTGCCCGCCAGTTTGTCCCACTCACCGTCCTGAATGCCTTAGGTGTCCCACTGACAGGGACCTTTGTCTTCCTCTCCCACTCTTCACCCTCCCACCCTTAATCCTGTGCTGAAAACAGCATCTTAATTAGCATGTGCTAAGTGTACTCTTTCCCATCATTTTCTCACACCCACCTTTCTTCTGTTAAGTCTAGAGCACTGAAATGAACATACCCACCTCCCCAAATTCTTGTCTCTCTTTAGTTTTTGTAATTGTAACATTGTACGCATTAAGTGAGATCTCCTCAAATCCCCTCCTGCCTTCCTTCTTCCCATTTCTCCTCCTACCCTCCCAACTTGATTTTAATTGTGTTTTTCTCTGGTGTAGCTGTTCATCTGTTGGTTTCATATTGATATTGAGTACATGGGATTGCAGCTCAATTCACAATTGCCAAGATGTGGAATCAACCCAAGCATCTATCAACCCATGAATGAATTAACAGATTGTAGTTTATGTATGCCATGGAATACTATTCAACCATCCAAAAGATGGACATTTTATATCTTATGTATTAACTTGGCTGGAGTTGAAGAACATTCTTCTTAGTAAAGTATCACAAGAATAGAAATGTGATTTTTAATTGATACAAACATGTATATATTTTATTTATAAACTTAATTTCAGGAGTATATCCAAGAATTACTAAGAAACAAAAGATTGCTAGAAGAGTGGATGATTCTGTGAGTACGAAGGGCATCCATGCAGCACTAACATCTATTGACTCTACATAGGCTTTTATTCCTTACGATCATTATGGGAAGGGTCTTATTTTTTAGGTGCTCATTAGAATCTCCTATTATCTATTATTTGTGCTCTGGTAACACAAGATACTGAATAAATGAAGATATCACCACAAATGCTACTAATTATTATTAATGTTATTAATTTGAATAACTTTAAAAAACAAATGAAAATGTTTGTTTCTTAAAAATTATTTTTTCATGTCAAAGCTTGTGATAGGCAGAGTAACGGTCCCAGAAGAAGACCATATGCCAATCTCCTGAATGTTACATTTAGATATGGCAAAGGGAATTATGGTGACAGGCAGAGTTATGATTGTTACCCGGCTAACCTGGAGACAAGGCAATTATCCTGGACTATTCAGGCACCCATCAAGAAGGAAGCATCCCTGTAGTTTGATGTGAGGAATGTCTCCCTTTAACTGCAGGGTTAGGGGATGAAAGAAGAAGCAGGCCACCAGCCACAAATTCAGGCACCCTCTAGGAAGTGGAAACAATGCGAGAATGGATTCTCCCTCAGAGCCTCCAGGAGAAACACAGCTCCCACTGATAACTTGGTTTTCGGGTTTCTGACTTCCAGAACTGTAAGATAATAACATTTATCACATTTACGCCAGTATGTTTGTGGTAATTTCTTACAACAGTGACAGGGAACCACTGCAAAGACCTTAAATTAATGATAGTTTTTGCTTATCAAGATGAATTTGAAAACTACAAGCACTTGAGAAATGACAGAATCTAAAGTTTTCATTTATCAGGTGAGAAAAATGAAGAACAAGATGCTAAGCTAATTCCCATCAACGTTCTCTGAATGCTCCTGCTGGCTTTTCCATTGAAATGTAAACAAGACTTCACCACGGGGTGCCTTTGTCCTCGCTGATCCACCTTTTCAGAAAGTGAGAGTCGTTGTAGAACCATCTGATTCTTCTGATTTCGGGTCTGCTGCCCTTGGTGTTGCAGTATTTCTCTCCTGCTTATAAAATACATCACAGAGACTTGTTACAAGATTAGCAGGGCCGGAGCTCTTCAAATGCATGTTCTTCTGTGTCATTAATGATCTCACAACAAGGTGTTTGTTTTGGCTTGTGAGGAAGTTACAGGCAAAATTAAAAATCTGTGGGCATTATGGCGATTTTTTAAATATCATAATAAAAATGACAACAGCTAACATAGTTGAGTGCTGCTGGTGTGGGGCATTGCTTCATATGTTTCATAGGTGTTATGTAATGAGGGAGGTACGCACAGTACAGCGTTCACTTTACAGATGGAGAAATAAAGGCACAGAACACACTGGTTAGAAGAGCTGCCAGACACCGCAGCCACAAAGCAGCGCGGCCGGTCTTCAGACACAGGTGATCTCTCTCCAAAGCCTCATGTGCAGTGGTTGCTTTGTCTGCTGGGTTTGATTTGTTTTCAAGAAAGATGCTGAAAATACTAATTTCAGTTATCACATGAAATGCAGAACCTAATCAAATTGTGTAAATTGGAGGGATGATAGTAATGTTCACCTTTAATTTATGTTACAGTAAGAATTTGTATATAGAATGTTTTCCAAATAGGCTATAAATGGTATCTTAATAAACTCAGAACTCAGAGCATACACACAAATGGCATTTGTTGAATTTTTTAAATTAGATTATAGCTGTGTGCATTAATGCAATCAGGGGGTACAATGTGCTGGTTTTATATACAATTTGAAATATTTTCATCAAACTGGTCAATAAAGCCTTCACAGCATTTTCTTAGTTTCTGTATTAAGACATTTATACTCTACACCTCATAAATTTCACATGTACCCTTGTAAGACTGTTGAATTTTTTTTTAATGACTCATTTAAATTTTCATGTGAACGGGTCATGGAAAAAGGTTTTAAACATGCATGATTACAGCACATGATGGATGCGGTTTGTTTTCACAATGTGCTGTATTGAATAGCAACAGTGTTCACTATATTTCTTTGTTTTAAAATAATGTGTGATTTCTTACATAATATTTAAAACTTTCCTGTGAATAGAGAAAGATTGGCAGGAGCAGAGAATGATTAGTTTTCTACAAAGTAGATTCCATTTTCAGGGAAAAGCTCACCTTCTAACCACAACATATTAGGCTCCTAAAAATCATGACCTGGTATCTCTTATCTAGGCATGGGTGGGTTCAGATCTGAATTATTCCCTGTGGTGGTATTTACAGGCACTGAGCCCAAATTCATGGAATAAGAACACCAACCACAAGGACATATAGTGGGGTACTAGTTTTCTTAGCCCAAAGTAGAGTCTGGTGGTAATGGGGATCGTTTGGAGATCATAAGGTGAACAGAGGAGTTGCTTGGGAGTCACCCTCCCCTTGGGTAGCAATTTCGGGACAATTTCTTTCTCTGACTAAAGAGCTACGGGACAGTGTGGGGTGCACGAAGGTGCATAGAGAAGACAGTAAAGGGGTAGCTGATGTTGGGATGCCGTCTGTAGCATTGTGACATTGTGGCTTCTCTTCTTTCCCTGTTTATCCTGTATTCAAAAGTTTGAGGGATTAAGCAGTAAAATATTTTCTTTTGATCCTTGGATACTGGCCAGATGTTCAGGTGGTCAGAACCACAGTCCTTACTCCCGAAGGCATTTATATAGACAGTGACGGTTTGGATGCTTGAGGTGTGGAGCATCACCCCCACCCCAGGCCTTCTCACAGCTGAGACATAAGCATAAATCACCCAACCTCCAACCAACAGTGTAACAAAAGAAGTATTTCCAAGCAGGTGGAAAAAAGGGCATCAGTTTGTTAACTCAGGACTTAACAGCAGGCAAGAGTGGTCTGTATCACTCTGTCACAGTTTAATAGACCAGGATGGTCCTGTTAAAAAAAAAATGCCCTTAGAATCCTGGAGCCTGACAGTGGATTATTACAGAACAAATGCTGAGATGTCACCTTGGATACTGCGATGCTTGACATCATGGAGGTGACTCCTGTGGTGGTGGCTCCAGGGGAGACAGATACACCCTACTATTAATCCAGCTAATGCCTTCTAGATGTGCTCCCTTGGCAGGATGAAAATCAGGACCAACCACTTTGCACTGATGTGGAAGAGTCTGCAGGACACTTCCATTGTAATTTGGAGATGAAATTTCAATTTTCTTGTAATTCTCCATCAGCTGGTAAGGATAGAGCTCTAACATACTCATATATCCCCATAAGTAAAGCAGAACCCCTGTGAGTTGACCAGCAAGGGACAGTGACAAATGGTTGACACACAGAGGTGGCCGACATAAGGAACTGCGCCTCTTGCACAGATGCACACATGTGGCGCATGTCCAGTCTATGAAAATTAGGTCAACTTAAAGGGGGACAGTGTGAGAGGTGGTTGGCTATGGAGGTTCTACTGTAATTCTTTTATCTGTGAACTATCTGTGATTTCCTAATTTGCCTTAGGTCAACCCTGCTGGTGTCTGCAAATGTCTCAGAAACTCTATCTGTAGCGTGGACAGATGATGGAAAATAGAGTGAAAACAGAACCATCCAATTAAAAATGCCTCTGGAGAGAGAGGCGCTGTCCAGGCTGAAGCGGGACTCTCACTCTGATGAAAGTTCTCAAACAGTCTTACTCTTCATTTTCTGAGGTCTCCTCTGCAAAGCTCCTCAGCCTCATGGAGCAGCAGGGATCTACCTGCTGCAGTCTGAAACCTTGCTCTCTCTGGGAACATGGTGGAGAAAACAAACAACCAAACAAAAAAACATAGTCCCAGAGCAGATGTGCATACTAGGGGACCTAGGGGACATTACCTCTTTTTTTTTTTTTTTTTTGAGATGGAGCCTCAAGCTGTCCCCCCCTGGGTAGAGTGCCATGGCATCACAGCTCATAGCAACCTCCAACTCCTGGGCTCAAGTGAGTCTCCTGCCTCCGCCTCCCAAGTAACTGGGACCACAGGCGCCCGCCACAACGCCCGGCTATTTTTTGGTTGCAGCCATCATTGTTGTTTGGCGGGCCTGGGCTGGGGATTCGAACCCGCCACCTTAGGTGTATGTGGCTGGCGCCTTAGTTCATTGAGCCACAGGCACTG
>CAUYQV010135675.1:0-24296 GCA_963574575.1 Galagoides demidoff
AAAAAAAAAAAAAAAAAAAGGTACTCCTAAAATATTTAGAGAAGCAATCTTTTTACCAATAAATCTATCAGAGTACCTTCAAACCCAAGCTGTTATTCCTACAAGTAATTACTGACATCACTGTTCTAGGTGGGGAAGGACCAATTATTAAACCAGAACAAATTCCTTCCTACATAAAGCCAACCAACATTTCCCTTTTAGATGGAGCCAATGTCTTAACATAATTAGAGAAAACAAAATGATAAAATATATAGTTAGAAATCTCTGGCAAGTTTCCCTTTTCACATCTCTGCAATTAAGAGGGTTTCCACAAAAACTGTAAATAGGTTGAAAAAACTACACAGCGTAACTGTGCTTTCTTTTTTCTTTTTAAAGGTTTTGGCCAGGACTGGGTTTGAACCCACCACCCCCGGCATATGGGGCCGGCGCCCTACCCCTTTGAGCCACAGGCGCCACCCTATAACTGTGTTTTCTGCTATAAGTGAGAATGCATCCCTGGAAGGAATGCCATAAGATATGCCATTACTCATACCACTGAGTAAAAAAACAAACCTTCAAGGGTGGCACCTGTGGCTCAGCTGGTAGGGTACTGGCTCCACATACCAAGGGTGGTGGACTGAAACCCAGCCTCAGTCGAATTGCAACAAAAAAATAGCTGGGCGTTGTGGCGGGGACTTGTAGTCTCAGCTACTTGCGAGGCTGAGGCAAGAGAATCACCTAAGCCCAGGGGTTGGAGGTTGCTGTGAGCTGTGTGACTCTACCTATGGAAGGTAATAAAATGAGACTCAGTCTCTACCAAAAAAACCAACCTTCAAGTTGTTTTCACTTTTTTAAATTAACACACACACACACACACAAATCAATATGGGCAGGCAGCGCCTGTGGCTCAGTGGGTAGGGCCCAGCCCCATATACCGAGGGTGGCGGGTTCAAACATGGCCTAGCCAAATTACAACAAAAAAATGGCCAGGCATTGTGAGGAGCGGCTGTAGTCCCAGCTACTTGGGAGGGTGGGTCAAGAAGAATCACCTAAGCCCAGGAGTTGGAGGTTGCTGTGAGCTGTGACACCACAGCACTCTACCAAGGGCGATAAAGTGAGACACTGTCTATACAAAAAAAAAAAAAAAAAAATCAATAAAATGCTGGGTAAAGATGAATTATGTAGGTATGTAAACAGTATTACTATTATCCCTGTATAATACAAAGTCAAGTTGGTTTTTAACCTCAAAATAGGAAACGTTAATAGAGCCACAGGTACTTCAAAATTCTATTACAAGAAACCAAAGAGGTTTCACCAATTCACTGATATGACAATAATTTTTAAATATTGTTAAACATAATAGATTGTACACAATGGAGATGACAAGTGATAGCCAGATACTCAGGATAAATATCTGGCATACTATCTATAAACATTAAAGAATATGCCATTTTCTGGATAACTGAGTTTCCTAATGGGTGAGAAAGTAATCCTCTACGTTTCCATTTAAATGGTTTTTAAAATGAATACTTTTACTACATACTTCAGCAGGGAATTGAGTTTTCCATCTTTCTTATTTCTCCAACTATGGCATAGGTAGCATCCACTGCTCTAGGAAGAAATACGGTCTGAAATTAAAATATCAACTGAGGTTCTTTATTTTATTTTTTTTGAGACAGAGCCTCAAGCCATCACCCTGGGTAGAGTGCTGTGGCATCAAAGCTCACAGCAACCTCCAACTCCTGGGCTCACAGGCACCCGCCACAAGGCCCAGCAATTTTTTGGTTGTAGCCGTCATTGTTGTTTGGCAGGCCAGGGCTGGATTGGAACCCGCCAGCTCAGGTGTATATGGCCCGTGTCTTAGCCACTTGAGCCACAGGCACCAAGCCTCAACTGAGGTTCTAAAAGAATTTTATAGCATGGGCCACAGTACGGCATCTCCCCTTATCCAGTTTCTTAATGTATAATCAACAAGATGGGTTTTGAGAGACCTTGTTTACCTAAATTTTATTACAGCATGCTATTATAATAATTCTATTTTATTATTTTTGTTAATCTCTTACTGTGCATAATTTATTAACTCAATTATATATGCATAGAAAAAACCATAATATATGTACAGTCTGGTACTATGTAAGGTTTCAGGCAACCACTCAGGGTCTTGGAAAGTATCCTCCTCAAAGAAGGGAGTAGTAATACACTAAAAGGATTTTAATAATCAGAAAGAATCAGGAACTGCACAAAAAGATAAGAAAACTCCTTCTGGGTTGAAAACTTCAGAATTTAGAGCAGCGGTTCTCAACCTGTGGGTCACGACCCACAAGAACTGTATTAAAGAACTGCAGCATTAGAAGGTTGAGAACCACTGCTTTAGAGACTAAAATTAAAGGACAAGTTTTCAAAAGTCAAAAACAGGAGGTGAAACAATACTACATACAAGTATTTGGGAGACTGTTTGGCAGGGGGAGGGAGAAAACAGTAAATTCAAAATGTAAGAATCTGTCGTTCAATTTTCTTTTTTTAATGAAAGTGAGTTGGTTTTATTTATTTATTTATTTGCAGTTTTTGGCCGGGGCTGGGTTTGAACCCGCCACCTCCAGCATATGGGACTGGCACTCTACTCTTTTGAGCCACAGGCACTGCCCAGTTGTCCAATTTTCAAAAAGACATATGATCGCTCAGCACCCACAGCTCAATGATTAGGGTGGCAGCTACATGCATGGGGGCTGGTGGGTTCAAATACAGTCTGGGCCTGTTGAAACAACGATAACAACAAAAAATAGCTGGGCTTTTGTGGCAAGCGCCTATAGTCCCAGCTATGTGGGAGGCTGAGGCAAGAGAATTGCTTAAGCCCAGGAGACTGAGGTTGCTGTGAGCTATGATACCACAGCACTCCTCTGAGGAGGACAAAGTGAGGATTCTGCCTCTCTCCCCACTTCAAAAAAAAGGCCTATGACCCAAAAACGTTAAAAATTCTATTTATGTTGGCTTGGCACCCATAGCACAGTGGTTATGGTGCCGGCCACGTGCACCCACCCTGGTGGGTTTGAACCTGGCCCAAGCCAGCTAAGCAACAATGACAACTACAACAAAAAACTACCTGGGCGTTATGGAGGACGCCTTATAATCCCAGCTACTTGGGAGGCTGAACCAAGAGAATCGCTTAAGCCCAAGTGTTTGAGGTTGCTGTGAGCTGTGATGCCATGGCACTCTACCTAGGGCAACATAGTGAGACTGTGCCTCAAAAAAAAAAAATCTGTTTATGGATTTCAGAATTAGGCCTTCAAGACCTAAATTTATGTATACATCTCAGGTTTGCTAAATGTTGATTTTTGTTGTTTCTATCTTTTTTTTTTAGCAGAGAAGAGCACTTAATAGGCAATGACAGTAGGTCAAGAAATTCCTTCTTAGAAGTGTCTAAATCCTACCATAGGGGATGGGGTGAGGAGATGTATCACAGTAGACCCCTCTTTTCCCCCTTTTTGATTTTAGTGGAATGAGTTCAGAATCACTTATTCAATTTATTAAACAGTTTTTAAGAACCTAACATACAGTCACTATGATAGCTCCTGGAGTTTCAAACCAAACATAGTATCATTCCTACAGCCAATGAATAATTTAACAAGAAAAACGAAGAAAATCAAATGCTGTATGGTTTGTCAGTTTTATGACAATGCTGAAGTATCAGAAAAGGATGGGTGAAGAGGTAATTAATGCTTGAGGTTTGTGGATATCTTCTACAGTTTTGAGGGAAATGGAGAAATGAGTTATCAAATAACAAGGTCTAACTAAACGTGTTTATCAAATTTCCAAAAATTTAAACTAACTTGGATAAAGTGTCTAGGTCTGGGCGCAGTGGCAGGTGGATAGCTTTCGCTTATGGGTTCGAGACCAGCCTGAGCAAAAAGGAAAACCCATTAAATCTCCATTGAAAGTAGAAAAACTGCCTCAGAGCCTGTGGCTCAAGTGGCTAAGGCACCAGCCACATACACCTAAGGCGGCGGGTTCAAATCCAGCCTGGGCTGCCAAACGGCTACGGCTGCAACCAAAAAATAGCTGGGCGTTGTGGCGGGTGCCTGTGATCCCAGCTACTTGGAAGGCTGAGGCAGGAGACTTGCTTGAGCCCAGGAGTTGGGAGGGTGCTGTGAGCTATGACGCCACAGCACTCTACCCAGGGCAACAGCTTGAGACTCTGTCTCAAAAAATAAATAAATAAAAAATTAAACTGGGCAGTGCCTGTGGCTCAAAGGAGTAGGGGACCAGCCCCATATGCTGGAGGTGGTGGGTTCAAACTCAGCTCTGGCCAAAAACGGGGAAAAAAAAAAATTAAACTAACTTGGATAAAATCTCTGAATAAAAAACTATGAAGATAGTTGTACTGGACTGACAAAAATAAATTATCAACTTTTAACTCTACTTCTGATGATGCCATAGAATTCTGGGCCAGATTAGCCTCAGTTAAAATATTCAAATTTTCTATAACTTCAAGACTATCTTATAAAATCATCTATAGACACAGGCAAAAAAAATGTTAGGAACCTACATTCCTTATGCCAACCATCAGTTTACTGTTTTTAGCGGCTTTTCAATTTTCTTCAAAACCTATCCATTCTCAATCCTCTGCTCTCTACACTGATTTCCTTGGTCACCAAGGTTAAAACAAATTTTATTCTCCATTTCTAACTAATTATAAAATTCTGTGTATTCCCGTCAAGACTTCTTACATGTACTTTCCTTTTCTCCCATCACCAGCACCACTCTATTATAATCTCTATTTCATCACTCTACAGCACAGCTGGCCTTTATTCCAATTCATTCTGTCACTAATACCTTTTTCTTGGCTTTTATAAACTTCAAACCTATAGTTATCTATACAGATTCACAGATAAACTGACAGAAAGAGATAAATGTTACAGACTCAAGTTCTTAAGTGAAATAACGTTTGGGATTTTCTTTAATTTAAGGGGGGAGGAGGGATAGGGGATGGGAGAAGGGGAGTTTGATGAAGCAAGACTAATAATATTATGGAAGCTGAGCGATGGCAGGTTGCAGGATTTACTGCCTTTCCTTTGTTCTTTTTTACATGTTTGAAATTTTCTAAAATAAAAAGTTAAGCACTAAATATTGGGTGCGACATTTTTAACCAAATAAAAAGGGGAGGGAGCAAAACACCAACATGAGTTACTGCAGATGGCTACATTCTTCTCAATTTAATCCAACATTATCATACCAAGATCTAACAGAAACCAAAATCAGCTAATTTGTTCTGATTAATAAGCAGTGCATAAATAATAAATTCAGAGTTCAGTCTTTTTTTTTGTAGAGACAGAGCCTCATTTTGTCGCTCTTGGTAGGGTGCTGTGGCGTCACACAGCTCACAGCAACCTTCAACTCCTAGGCTTAAGCAATTCTCTTGCCTCAGTCTCCTGAGTGCTGGGACTATAGGTGCCTGCCACAATGCCCGGCTAGCGTTTGGTTGCAGTTCAGCCAAGGCCAGGTTTGAACCCAACACCCTCGGTATATGGGGCTGGAGCCATACTCACTGAGCCGCAGGCGCTGCCTTTTTTTTTTTTTTTATAGTTTATGGCCAGGGCTGGGTTTGAACCCACCACCTCCAGCATATGGGGTCAGTGCCCTACTCCTTTGAACCATAGGCACCGCCCTAGTCTTCTTTTTTTTTTTTTTTGTAGAGACAGAATCTCACTTTATCACCCTTAGTAGAGTGCTATTATGTCACGGCTGACAGCAATCTCCAATTCCTGGGCTTACCGAGTAGCTGGGACTTCCAGCACCCACCACAACACCTGGCTTTTTTGTTGCAGTTTGGGCGGGGCTGATTTGAACCTGCTACCCTTTGTATATTGGGCCGGCGCTCTACCCACTGAGCCACAGGCGCTGCCCTCAGATTTGATTTAAGCCTTAAAATCTCATTTGAATTATTCCCTACATCCTTGACTTTTTGTTGTTTGAGACAGGGTCTCAGTCTATTGCCCAGATTAGAATGCAGTGGCATCATCATTAGTCACTACAGCCTCAAACTCCAGGGCTCAAGTGATCTTCCTGCCTCAGCCTCAGACTACAAAAGTTTGCCACTAAGCCCAGCTAAAATTTTTTTTTTTTTTTTTTTTGGGTAAAGACAAAGGAGTATTGAAATGTTGCTCAAGCCGGTCTCAAATTCCTGGCCTCAAGCAATCCTCCCACCTTAGCTCCCAAAGCGCTAGGATTACAGTACTGAGTCACCACACCTGGCCTCCACCTGACTTTTAAATATTAAACAGTTGTTTATTTCAACGTCTGTTTCATTCTACTATTTCTTTTTGGAAAAGGAGTCTCACTATGTCACCCTCAGTAGGGTGTTGCAGCTCACAACAACCTCAAACTCCTGGGCTTAAGTGATTCTCTTGCCTCAGCCTCCCAAGTAGCTGGGACTACAGGGGCCCATCACAACACCGGGCTATTTTCTTGTTACAGTTGTCGTTGTTTAGCTGGCCTGGGCCGGGTTCAAACCCACCAGCCTTGGTATATGTGTCTGGTGTGATAACCACTGCACTACAGGTGCCAAGCCTCATTCTACCTTTTGGTGGAAAAAATAACTTAAAAAATTAACAGGCTCGGCGCCTGTGGCTCAATCGGCTAAGGCGCCAGCCACGTACACCTAAGGCGGCGGGTTTGAATCCCCAGCCCGGGCCCGCCAAACAACAATGAAGGCTGCAACCAAAAAATGGCTGGGCATTGTGGTGGGCACCTGTGGTCCCTGCTACTTGGGTGGGGGTGGCAGGTGTCTGGCTTGAGCCCAGGAGTTGGTGGTTGCTATGCGCTGTGATGCCATGGCACTCTACCCAGGGAGTGCTTGAGGCTCCGTCTCAAAAAAAAAAAAAAATTAACAAAGTAATATTAAGCAAAACGAGCAGAAGGCTCATAATAAGAAACCTCTGGTTAAGAACTAGGTTACGCCACAGCAAAGAAAATAAACCATAAACACTTTGCCTTTTGAGAATGATAATGATATAATCTTTAAAAAATGTGATGAGAACCAGGAACCAAAAAGGCAAGGGTAAATTTGGCATTAACATCTGCAAAACAACCAAACATATTAAGACAATCATCATAGGCTAGGCCTAGTGGTTCATGCCTATAATCCTAACATTCTGAAAGGCTGAAGTAAGTAGATTACTTGACCTCAGCCATCTGAAACCAACCCAAGCAAGAGACCCTCATCTCTACTAAAAATAGAAAAATTAGCCAGGCATTGTGGCAGATACCTGTAGTCCCAGCTACTCAGGAGGCTGAGGCAAAAGGATCTCTTGAGTCCAGGAGTTGTCTCCCCCTCCCCCGCAAAAAAAGACAGCCAATGTAAAAGCTTTTTGCATTTAACCCCAGGAGCTCTGGTCACAGTTTATTCACTTTGAGAAATTTTTATGGATAGCCATCTTATGAAATCATTAAAGTTGGAAAATTCTGAGTTGAGATCTGAGTTCTCAACTATAAACTTCTTTGAAAGCAACCGTAATAGTACAAACCCTTTAAAAACAGATTTATCCTAATTATAATTACACTTGCTATATAAAACAATAAAAGTAGCAAACTGGCTCAGCTCCTGAAGCTCAAGCAACTAGGGTGCCAGCTACACACACTGGAGACGGTGGGTTCAAATTCAGCCCCAGCCCGCCAAACAATGGCAACTGCAACAAAAAATAGGTGGGTGCTGTGGTGGGCACCTGTAGTCCCAGCTACTTGGGAGGCTGAGGCAAGAGAATCACTTAACAGGAGTTTGAGGTTGCTGTGAGCTGTGACGCCACAACACTCTACCCAGTGTTAACAGCTTGAGACTGTCTCAAAAAAAAAAAAAAGGCAAATAAAATCCCTACTATTAAAACCATCTCCCAGAGTAAACTAGTATTTTTTTTTTTTTTTTGAGACAGAGTCTCATTTTGCACCCTCGGTAGAGGGCCGTTGCATCACAACTCACAGCAACCTCAAACTCTCGGGCTTAAGCGATTCTCTTGCCTCATCCTCCCAAGTAGCTGAGACTACAGGTGCCTACCACAACATCTGGCTGTTTTTTTTTGTTGCAGTTATCATTGTTGGTTAGCAAGCCTGGGACAGGTCAAACTCACCAGCAGCCTTGGTGTAAGTGGCCGGTGCCCTAACCACTGAGCTACGAGCACCACGTAGAGCAAACTAGTATTTTGGTAGTTTCATCTAGTTTTATATATGTGATGCACATGGACAGGAGGGTTGAGGTACACAAAATTACAACTATGCTACTTTCAACTGACATTTTTCTGGATTTAAGATTGTTCAAAACCAGTATATTTAATGGTTACAAAATATTTGAACCTTTGAAATGTTTCATATTAACAAGAGTCATTTGAAGAACTAAAACCATACCACCCTAAAATATTCAATATAATGTCAGTCATAAAAATTATTTTAGAAGCACATGGTAGAAACTCAATTCTTGAGGTAGGCATGAAGAAATGGCTTAATGAATTAAAAAGATATCACTATTACATTCGATTAGGTATTTCTGAGATGTCTACTACCACAGACAATGAATTGACTATATATTATTGTAGTCTCTAAGAACTATCAGTCCTTAATTTTTCCAGGTATCAGTTATAACCTCTAAAACCATCACTAAAAATTAGACTTCCAGATCATAACGGCTCCATTAGATTCATCATAAAAAGATTTATAACAGACTCCACACTTGGACTTTACAGCACTTCTTGGTTTACAAAGTATTTATTAATATTCATTATCAGGTTTGAATGTCACAATAATCCTAAGAGCAAAGGAATCCCAGTTTATACAGTAAGTAAAGCCTTAGAACACAGCTAGGAAGTAACAATAGAACCTACACTCTTTTCTTTCCGTACTCCAGAAAAATAAAAACATAATTCTATTTTATAGCTTCATTTCTAATCTTAAAAAAGCAATACATGTTTACTACTTACTTACCTTCCCCCCAAAAAAGAAAGAAAAATCACCCTTTTCACATGCAAAAAAGAATAAAGTTTTTAATACTCTTACCACAAAGGGAAAACTATCATTACCACTTTTCTAGGTATATACATACCCACATACCTTATTTGGTGCTGCTTTGTTAGAACACTGTTTCAGAATATATAAATACACACTAATACTTAAGAATGCAGTTATTACAATGGCCAGTTAATACAAAAATCCAATCGTTTATTCAGCCACAAAAACGTTATCATTCCGTGCTTTCTTGTCAATCTGCTCATCTCTCCTACCACATAGATATAGCCACTCAATCAATTCTTTACTACCATTATTTCCCCCCTACTCTTGTCTCACAAAAGATATGCAAGTAGTAATTCTGAAGGTGCCACAGTGTGGAAAGAATATCATGCCGAATGTCAAAGGGCCAAAATCTGGTGTCTTCAAGGAAATGGCCAAATAAATGGAAAACAAAAATAGGCAGAAAATTTGAAACACGTGGCATGAAGGGCATCACAAATTTCACTCCTACCTGAATGGATCAATTAATACATTATTTTAGATTTGAAACAAAATGAAAGATTAGTTGCTTATGCATAATGCTAGGAACAGATCACCATGATAACCAGGCATTAATGACCTCATACACCAACAACTTTCTGATAAGCAAGGTATTATCATATGTACCTTTTTGTTTTTTAAGAGCATGTGCACTACTACAGAATACAATATTGTATTCATGATAAATGATGTTCCCCCAGAGATGTGCACTGGTGACCCAGCTTACCTTACCACCCCTATTAAATGTAATGGATTAGTCCAAGAGAAACCACCTGATCTAAGTTGCAATAAAGGAGTCTTTCATGGGATTTTTTTTTTCAACTAAGGATGAGAATATTAGAAGATGTTCATAAAACCCAAATGCTGTTGATAGCCATATTACTGACTTATTGAGAAAGCAGCAAACACTGAAACAAACAAAAACCCACTATAACTGAGGTAAGCAGGACCAAGAAGCAACCACAATACTGAATATTCAGTACCCAGTTCAAATTGTTCCTGAAGCCTAACTACATCTTTGCCCTCCCCACCATCTGGTTATTAGCTTTTTATCAAAAAGTACCTGGGCCAAAAAATGTCCCCATTCACCTGAAGTAGATTCTAATACCTTCAATTAAGCATACCTAAACTGACTAAATACCTTAAAATGCCAAAAGGCTTAAAGTCTTTACAAAGTACAAAAGAGTACACATAGTATACTATCTTTTATGGGTTTTTTTTTTTTAACAAAAAAGGAGAAATCAGAAAAAATATATATATCTGCTTATGGTTAAAAAGAAACACAGTAATGATAATACAGAAAACACAACACTGGTTATCTACAAAGGGTAATGAATAAAAATGATGAAAGGGATATAGGAAAGGTATTTCATGTAGTACAACTTATAAATGTATAGTTTCAACCTCTGGAAGCATTGTTAAATGAACATATTTTCAAAAATTTAATCACTAAGGATAGGGAGGAGGAATAACTAAAACCGAAAGCAAACTAAATCATATTTCAAATGCACAGAACTCACAAGAGGGAAAAAGAAAACAAAACCAACTACAAACTCACTATTCAACTGATACACCCTTAATTTTGATGAAACTAGGAGAAAAAGAATAATAACTTTTTATTCTTTACAGCAAGTTTGCAATTTCTGAAACTATTTTAGATTATAGGTTTGAGTAAGTAAGTATAAATGTTTTGATGGTGCTAGGAACCAGGGCTATCACTGTGAATACAAATATGAAGTGGCAGAAAGCAAGAAAGAACTGAACAGTAATAAATATAACACTGAAAATACCAAGAGCCACACCAGTAAATCAATCAATAGGAGAGAGGGGAACTGTGCTAAGTACAGACAGGTAAATGCAGAATAGAGAGACATTTTATAACCATCACAATAAAGAATTGCTCAGGAAAGAACCGTAAGTTGAGTAGTACATACAGAGGAAAATTCTGATGAGTAGCATGTTTGCATGGTCTTAAGATGTCTCTCCAGAGATTAATTTAAGGTGGGAGGGGGCAAACACTATAATCAAAGTATCACCCATGAAGGACAGATAAACATCATATACCTCCCGATATGATATCCTGGGAACATAGCATCACTTGTGTGATCTTTATATCCAGGATGCATAATCTTAATCAGTAAGTACCATCAGACAAATCCAAAAAAATCCAAGTGTTAAAGAGCAAAGCAAGCTGTATTCTTTAAAAAGGACACTATTGGCTCAACTGACAAAAATGGAATACAAACAGTAGATTAAAGAATTTCATCAGTATAAAATGTATAAAGCTGATAATTGTACTATGAAAAAAACCTTAGGAAATACATACTAAAGTATTTAGGAATAAAGGAACACAATACTGCATATGCAACTTACTGTTAAACAGTTCAGGCAAAAAAATGTGTATGTATACAGAAGAGAGAGAGAGAATTCCCCTATTACTCAGAGCTTAAAATTATTCAAAAACAGTTTTAATGACCCAACATTTTATGTCCAATATTGGATTATGTAATTCCTTAACTCTTTACGTTAAAAAGACCATTATATGACAAGAGGCAGAAAACCTGAAAATAGGAAAGGGCATCAGCCCCAAACAACTGTGAATTTGGCCCTTCCTTTTCTGCATCATATTCATTCCCTAACTATTATGTTAGCCTATTATGCAATTCACAATAATCTAATCTTTGGGGAAATTTCCACTCATCTGAAAATACCCACCCTGCTAGAAGGTGCCAATGAATGACTTCATGCAAAATTAGTTAACTCCCATAAAATTCAACACTTTTAATTCAGTTTTACAGTAGTGGTCCAGCACCGTGTTTTAAGAACTTAGACCCTACCTTCAGGGTTTTAACTCTTAATCCTGAAGATTGCTAACAATGTGACCATAAAAGCAAGTTTGTTAACCTATACTTCAGTTTCATTACATGAAAACGGAAATAAAAACAATACCCATTCAAAATGCTGTAGTCACTATTAATTTAAAATTATGATACCTGACATGCAATAGGTGCTGAAAAAGGTTAGATAGTAAACAAATGCTTTACTTAAGAATCAGATAAGTGGCTGTTCCTTTTAAGGCCTGGGTAGTATCTGAAAATTATAATATATTGGAAACAGGAATTAACTGTTTACTCCTGAGGCTGAGACAGGTAGACTGCCTGAGCTCAGGGGTTCGAGACCAGCCTGAGCAAAAGCAAGATCCCATCTCTAAAAATCAAGAATGAGATCCCACAGCTGGATGCTGTGGAGGGAACCTGTAGTCCCAGCTACTTAGGAGCCTGAGGGAAGAGGATCTCTTATGCCCAAGAGTTTGTGGATGCTGTGAGCTATGATGCCAGTGCACTCTACCCAGGGTAACAAAGTGAGACTCTGCCTCAAAAAGAAAAGAAAAAAAATTTACTCCTAAATTGAGATCTAGCAATTAATGAACACATTTCAAAAGGCACATCAAAATTCATGGCTTCAGATGCTGATGAAGCAAAGTATTATCTAAATAATGTGTAAAAACCAATTTACTTAAGTAAGTAAACAAGGAAACGTTAAGTGGGGGAGCTTATAGACTTGAGAGACAAATCAACCAACCAACTGCAACCAATTATAAATGAATTTGTTGTTAGGCTTGGCGCCCATAGCACCTTGGTTACAGCACAGGCCATATGCACTGAGGCTGGCAGGTTCGAACCTGGCCTGGGCCAGCTAAACAACAATGACAACTGCAACAACAAAAAAAGCTGGGTGTTGTGGTGGGTGCCTGCAGTCTCAGTTACTTGGAGGCTGAGACAAGAGAACAGCTTAGGCCCAAGAGTTTGAGGCTGCTGTGAGCTCTGATGCCACAGCACTCTACCAAGGGCAATGTGGAGAGACTTCACCTCAAAAAAATAAAATTAAAATTAAAGAAAAAATGAATTGGGCTCAGTGCTTATAGCTCAAGCAGCTAAGGTGCCAGCCACATACACCAGAGTGGGCAGGTTTGAATTCAGCCCGGGGCCTGCCCAACAACGACAACTACAACCAAAAAATAGCCGGGCATTGTGACAGGCGACTGTAGTCCCTCCCAGGTATTTGGGAGGCTGAGGCAAGAGAATACCTTAAGACCATGAGCTGGAAGTTGCTGTGAGCTGTGGCGCCACAGCACTCTACACAGGGCAATAGTTTAAAGGTTCTGTCTCAAAAAAATAACAATTTAAAAAATTAAAAAAAAAAAAAGAATTGGGCAGTGCCTGTGGCTCAAAGAGTAGGGTGCCAGCCCCATACAACAGAGGTGCTGGGTTCAAATCAGGCCCCAGTCAGAAACTGCAACAACAACAAAAAGAATTTGTTAGATCCATATTCCAACAACAAACTGTATGTATACATGTGTGCGTTTGTGTGAGGTGTATATGAGATACAATTGGGAAAATCTGAATACTGTCTGAATATGTGGCATTAGAAATTATTATTAACAATTACTGACAGTTATACTCTAAAGAAACATTTGAACTATGTATTGATGAAATGATACAGGATTTGATCAAAAAGAAGTCAGGGGTATAGATGAGAAAAACTGACCATTTGCTTTTAATAACTGAAAGGGGGCTTGGCGCCTGTGGCTCAAGTGGCTAAGGCACCAGCCACATACACCTAAAGTGACAGGTTCGAATCCAGCCCGGGCCTGCCAAACAACAACGATGGCTACAGCCAAAAAAAAAAAATATCCAGGTGTTGTGGCGGGCGCCTGTGGTTCCAGCTACTTGGGAGGCGGAGGCAGGAGACTTGCTTGAGCCCAGGAGTTGGAGGTTGCTGTGAGCTACGATGTTACAGCACTCTACCCAAGGGGGCAGCTTGAGGCTGTCTCAAAAAAAAAAAAAAAAAAACCAAAACTGAAAGGGGATGATAGGTGCATGGGTAAATCACATAATCCTCTACACTTGTGTACACGTTTAAAACTTTTTGCATAATAAAATGTTTTTTTAAAAAAGAAACTGGGCATGGTGACTCCTGTCTATAATCCCAGCATTCTGGGAGGCTGAAGAGAGAGGATCACTCAATCCCAGGAGTTTTGAGGTTGCAGACAATACTGTACTCTAGCCCCAGCAACAAAGTAAGCTCTGTCACCAAAAAAAAAAAAAACCAAACCGCACACAGTAAACAAATAAGAAAATTCAATAGAAAATAAAGTTGGCTACTCGGGAGGCTGAGGCGGCAAGAGAATTGCCTAAGCCATTAAGGTACAGTGAGAAGAGTGGGAGGTTACTGCGAGCTGTGTGACGTCATGTCACTCTACTGAGGAGGATAAAGTGAGACACTGCCTCTACAAAAAAAAAAAAAAAAAAGAAGTAAAGGAAAAGAAAGTTGGGCTTGGTGCCAGCCACATACACCAGAACTGGCGAGTTTGAATCCAGCCCAGGTCTCCCAAACAACAATGACAACTGCAACCAAAAAATAGCTGAACATTGTGGTGGGTGCCTGTAGTCCCAGCTACTTGGGAGGCTGAGGCAAGAGAATCGTGTAAGCCCAAGTTTGGAGGTTGCTGTGAGCTGTGACACCACAACACTCTACCCAAGGTAACAGCTTGAGGCTCTGTCTCTAAATAAATAAACAAACAAATAATAAAGTTGGTAACTTTTCAATATAGACAGTAGGGAAATTAGGTTAAAGTTTAATAAAATGAAGACTATGGAAAAAGATAGGAAAAAAGTATTTAAGGGGTCCAAGAGTTGAAAGACAGTCCATGTACCCCAACATTAACTATTAAGAAAACAGATGAAAAAAAAAAAAAGGAAAAAGATGTACTTTAAAGCTATTTCCCCCATGTTCCCTGCAATTTCTTCTGTTCACTGCAAAACCCTTGTTATTCTTGACCCTCACTGATCATTATCATAGCTTTGTTTTATTTCTATACCTCACCTTTTCCTCACCCTTCTTCTTTTCAATTATTGTCTTCCCATCTCCCTACCACATTTCAAAATTCATTAGCTCCTGTTTGCTTGCAAAACTGCCCAAACTGTGTTCTGGGTACCTGTACTCGAAGCACTATTTCTTAGCATGTTAAGCATTTTATTAAGAATTGGGACAGATTTAGTCAAACTTTTATCAGTATACATTAAGGCACAGTGAGAAGAGCATGATTTAGAGGCCAGGCTCTAGTAATTACCTGCTGAATTTACTCAATATCTGAGCATCTACTTACCTGGCACTAGGATACAAAGGTTAACAAAAAATTACATAAATGGTTACAAAATACATAGGGTAAGTGCTATAAGAGGGGCATGCATCAAGTTTACAGAAGCACAAAACATCTAAATGAAATTTAGATGATCTTTCAACTCTGAAAATTCTATTAATCTAAATTCCTTTAAACTTCTAATTAAAAGTGAATAACCGGAGTTTGCAATTTTCTGTCAAAAGATGCTGCTTAAGCACTTTAAATTTTGAAATAAAAATGACAGCAAACATTTATTAAGCACCTAGTACATGCCAAGGGATTGTACACAAAAATCCAAAGCAGGAAACAGTATATCACCATTTTACATGTAAGGAAACACGAAGTTCAGAAAGAGTAGAATAACTTACCCAAAGTCTTACACATACAGTAAGAAGGATTCAAATTGATTTTCTGATTCCAAAGCCTATTCTCTTTCCACTAAACTATTTGTTCATTTTCTTCTACTATATAAAAACAAAATTTCCAGACCATCTTCTTAAGAGCACCCAAGAAAAAAACTCTTAAGACAACTGTATAAAGTACAAAGTGATGACAGATTTTGAGAACCTTTTTTAAGCTACAGTGCCTGCCACATACCCCCTCTTATAACAAAATGCAGAAATGATTACAAAACTTAAATATAACCAATATAAAAGGTTAATAGATATGCAACATGAATAAATATTCTAAAAATGAATGAGTCAATAAAACAGTTACTAAAAATGAATGAGATTTTGTAATTTCTTCCAACTATTTTATCTTTACTTTTATTTGGGTCCAAAATAAATAAATGACTAAGGAGGAAATGGCCCAGCGTATTTTAGTTTAGTGATGTGTTGGATTCCAAATAATCATTTAAAAGTACAAATTACAGAATATGGGGAATACAAATTAAGTGAATATGAGATAGTCAAATAAATTTTCAAAAAAAATGCAACATAAGCCCGCTAAGCCTAGAATGCTTAATCATTATCAAAATTTAAAACTACTCTTAAGTAATGTCATTTACACGTTTACTTTTGTGTAAACGTCTTTAAATTCATCTTTTTAAAAAATTTCAGATCGATATGGGGTACAAAACAGGTTACAATGTTTGCGTTTGTTAGATCAGGTCTTAAATTCATCTTTTGTTAGGTAAATTCTTTCTTTCGTGTTATAAATTTTTCTATTATTCCAATTTTAGTGTATGTGCTGGTGAAGAAAGCACAAGGTTATACATTTTTAACTGAACCAGCAAAAACAACATCCCTGAAAAATAAGCTAACCCTTTACAACAAATGAGAAAAAAACAAACGTGCACAATTCCAAAGCTGGTTGAAAAACAATCTGAGTCAGCATAAATCGCCAGACCCTGAGGACAAGCTTTACTTCCGAACTCTTCAGATAAGAGTACTCCCATTCCCCACTGCCAAAACTTCGCCTAAAGGCAAATTCTAAGATCAGGAAAAATTAGCTTGAGGCAGCCAGCCTTTATAATTTAACTCAGTTAAATATTTTGTGATACTGTTAAGTCTCCCTCGTTCGCAAATACGTCAAACAAAAAAATGTTTCAAACGCCCTCAAAGATTCGATTATGTAGTATATATATTTAATCCCCTTTAACAGAACGGGGCCCAAGCTAGAAATCACACAAAGACACTAACGTTCGGTACTCGCGACTCCTTAGAGAAATCTGGAAATACTGTAAGTATCACATCCATTTACGAGCCCTCTGTATCCCACACAGAGATGACATTTTCTCTGCCTTCATATGTGCACAAGGCAGGCACCAGGAATACCGGCTTGCAAAAGCCGCTGGATCGTCAAGCTCCCTTCACCCTACCTCCCCCCCTTCCCATCCCCAAACACAAACATGCTCTTCTCCACACGCTTCAGGCACACAGTAGCTGGTCAAAGCGGTCGGCTCTAACTCCAATTCCTCTTCCGGCCCGCCGAAAATAGTTCCTCCCTCCTCCCTCACCAATGCTTCCTCGGCTGTCAGGCCGGGGCGGACCACGGTAGGGCCCTGCGCCGATGGGTCAGGGGCCGACTGGGCCTTGCCAAAAGGCTCTTCACGTTCCTCAGCCCAGTGCAACGGCGTCAGGAGACTCTTCCCGAGGCAGGGTCCCACACGGTGCCCGACCCGTCCCTCCCGGGCAATGAGCCGGACAAACGCGAGAGCCGAGCAGCTCAGTTTGCCTAGCCATCCTAGGGGTCCCCCCAACCTCCTCCCGCCCCCGCCGTCTGCCCGCCGCCATTTTGTGCGCAGCCGCTGCGACACAGATACAATAGTCGGCCCAGATCTCACAGGAAAGGCTTAGGAGCCCCACGCTAGGGGGCCCCGCCTTCCGACCTCCTGCTCCCCACAAGGCAGCGGTCCTACCTATGTCTACCCGACTAACAGCCGGATCCCATCCGCGCCCCACACAGTTTAGCACTCAGCCTCCAGCCTCAACGCCGAAGCAGCTGCCGCCGCCAGAAAAGTGCACGCATGCGCGCCTCTCAAGCCTCTGCGAGCCGCCGTCCGCTCCCAGCGCCTGCGTACCGCCGGCACTGCGCTCGCTCGAGGCCAGAGAGAGAGCTCAGAGGAGCTTGCTTCCGGAAGGGGGCGCTCCCGGGCCGTGGCGTTCTGAGTCGCTGGCTGATGACAGCCTGTCCTGTGCACGTCCAATCCAAATCGTGCTCATCCTTTAAGAGAGGTATTGTCTCATCTCCTCCATTTAGTTTTCCCTTATCATTTTTGCCTCCAACAATAACATTAAAATAGGTAATACTCACCTGGCACATTAATATCATAATGTGTTGAATAATTAAGAATTTGCCTTGCACTTTTTCTTTTCTTTTTCTTTTTATTTTTTGCAATTTTTGACTGGGGCCAGGTTTGAACCCGTCAACTCCAGTATATGGGGCATTCCTTGAGCCATAGGCGCCCCCCATCCATGCACGTTTTTAAGTCTATATCACAAGCTCTCCAAATGATAGGAAATTAGATTTCAATTAAAGCTTATTAACTGGGTGGCACCTGTGGCTCAGTGAGTAGAGCGCCAGCGCCCTATACCAAGGATGGCGGGTTCGAACCCGACCACTGCCAAACTGCAAAAAAAAAAAAAAAATAGCCGGGCATTGTGGCGGGCACCTGTAGTCCCAAATACTCAGGAGGCTGAGGCAAGAGTATTGCCTAAGCCCAGGAGCTGGAGGTTGCTGTGAGCTGTGATGTTACAGCACTCTATCTAGGGCAATAAAGTGAGACTCTGTCTCAAGAAAAAAAAATAAAAAGAACTGCCTGTGTGTAGATAATCACATAATCAATCCTCATTTTACCTGTGAAAAACCTTAGGTTGACAGAAGTACAGAATTTCTTTCTTTTTTATTTTTAAGAGACAGAATCTCATTTTGTAGCCCTGGGTAGAGTGCAGTGGCGTCACAGCTCACAGCAACCTCCAGCTTTTGGGCTTAGGCGATTCTCTTGCCTCAGCCTCCCGAGTAGCTGAGACCACAGGTGCCCGCCACAACGCCCAGCTATTTTTTTGTTGCAATTTGGCCGGGGCCGGGTTTAAACCTGCCACCCTCGGTATATGGGGCCAGTGCCCTACTCACTGAGCAACAGGCACCGCCCAGAATTGTTTTCTTTAATGCTTTATCTTCTCAAGGTGATCCTACTACCCCATATAAAAATTCAATCACTAGGCTCGGCACCCAAAGCACAGTGGTTACGGTGCCAGCCACATAAACAGAGGATGGCAGGTTGGAACCCTGCCCCAGCCAGCTAAACAACTGCAACAAAAAAGTAGCCAGGCGTTGTGGTGGGCACCTGTATTCCCAGCTACTTGGGAGGCTGAGGCAAGAGAATCGCTTATGCCCAAGAGTTGGGAGTTTGCTGTGAGCTGTGATGCCACAGCACTGTACCAAGGGCAACATAGTGAGGCTCTGTCTCAAAAAATAACAATAATAAATTCAATCACTGGACAAAATCTGGCAAAACTTACAAGCCTTTCCTTATGAATACTACACAGATCACACCACCCACCCTGAGTCTCACACATCAGTTTTACCTACCACCCAAGCACACTCCAGTTTATTTTATTTGCATTAAAATAAGCATGGGAAAGGCTAAAAGTCTTTTTAAAAAGATATCAGCTTTTCATTCAAACTACCAATCATGCAAGAGGCAGCAAACCAAAAACAACAAAGGAAAAGCCAACAAACTCTCTTCAAGTCCCAAATAACCCATGTTAAAATTTGACGAGTTGCTTTCATACAGTCCTTTATATTCATATAAACATACATAAATGTTATATCATATAACAAGAAATGTTCTTTTTTTATCCAAAAATGTAACACATTAGCGTGCTATTTGCTTTTCAGATTATGACATTTCTCCAAGCAAACCATATATACCCTATTTTTTTAAATAGTTGCATAATATTCATACTATAATGCACTTTCAATAATTCAAACTTTTGTTAAACACTTAAGTTGTTTCCAGTTTTTTTTTTTTTTTAGAGACAGAGTCTCACTTTGTTGCCCTCTGTAGAGTGCTGGGGTGTCACAGCTCACAGCAACCTCTAACTCTTAGGCTTAGGTGATTCTCTTGCCTCAGCCTCCCCAGTAGCTGGGACTACAGGTGCCCACCACAACACCCAGCTATTTTTTTGTTACAGTTTGGCAGGGTCCGGGTTCAAACCAGCCACCCTTGGTATATGGGGTCAGCGCCCTACTCACTGAGCCACAGGTGCTACCTTGTTTCTAGTTTTTTTGCTACTACAAACATTGCTGTAATCAAAGACTTACAAAAAGAAGCTTAAATTTCTAAAGACTAGGCTTCTGGCCTGTAGCTCAGCAGCTAGGGCACCAGCCACATACACCAGGGCTGGCAGGTTCGAACCTGGCCCGGGCCTGCTAAATAACGATGGCAACTATAACAAAAAAATAGCTGGGTGTTAAGGGTGGGCGCTTATAGTCCCAGTACTTGGGAGGGTGAGGCAAGAGAATTGCTTAAGCCCAAGAATCTGAGGTTGCTATGAGCTGTGATGCCACAGCACTACCAAGGGTGACATAGAGGGACTCTGTCTCAAAAAAAAAAAAAAAAAAGAAAATAGCTGGTGTTGTGGCGGACATCTGTAGTTCCTGCTACTTGGAAGGATGAGGCAAGAGAATCACTCAAGCCCAAAAGTTTGAGGTTGTTGTGAGCTGTAATACCACAGCACTTTACCAAGGGTACATAGTGAGGCTCTGTCTGAAAAAAAAAAAAAATTAATAAAATAAAATTTAATTTAAAAAGAAAATCAGCAAATACCAGGGGTGCCAAAATGTGTATATGTGGGAATCAGGTTTGTAGTGTAGTTTAGGCCAGGTATTTGTGGAGGGCTTGTTGACCAGAGTCCAAATTCTTCAAACCCCTCACAGCTAACAATAGACTGGTGGTCTACACAGGATGTCTGGCATCTGGCAGGCTCAGGGCTAGGATTCGAGGGGTCCTGTTGACCACAGTCCAAGATTCCATGCCCCCCCCTTTTCCTGGGCTGCAGATGGCCCTATTGTTACCTGATGGCTGAGAACAGAATGCCTAGCAACCAAAGATTACTATTGCCTACATCCTGTCCAGGCATATATAGAAGTCATTGGGAGTTAGGCAACTTTATCCCCAATTTGTAAATATAAGTTGTAATCACAAGGTATGCCTGCATGATTTTCCCTGCTTTTGTTTCCCTTCTTCTAATTGTTAATGATTACTTGAAGCACCTTACTTTGAATAACTCCAATTTAGTTTATGCATTAGAGTGTCAACTTGATTTGTGATTTTTGATTGAATATAGAGACCTATGGGAGAATGGCCCAGTGCTGCATTTGCTAGTTAGACTTGAGATGCTGCTGGCTTAGTACATGCCTCCCACAGGCTCCCATTGGTTATTTCACGTGTGATAACTGAGTCTGAGGTTTTTTTCTTGCATCAAATGCTCTCAGCACAGATCTCAACAAAGCTTGTGGGGACCCACGCCCCCACATATATACAAATTTTAAGTGATATTATTGGAAGTAAAATCGATTGTTCCCCAAAAGTGTATGAATTGCAGGTAAAATGGATGTTCTTAGCATGTCTGGGTACACTTGACCAGTAATGGTACCTTAAATTCAACTTACTTCAAAAAGTAATAAATAGGTAACATCTCTGAAAATCTGTATACATTTGTTGGGGCCTTTCTATTTGCTGAAAGAATGAATCTGATGTGTAAAAATATGTGAATGTGTAACCATTGATCATCTTTTCAGATATATCAGCCATGTGACTTTCTTTTTGATATTCTTTGCTCCTATTCCTAGTGAGCTGATTGTCTCTTATCAGGAAGTAGTTCTTACTAGATAAGGAATATTTATCATTTGTCAGACACATAGCAGCTGGCTTCTCCCCATTGATAATTTGTTTCCTAGTGTCTTTTACCATTATAAACTTTAAATTTTCATGTAGTTGAATCTATCAATCTTTACATTTATGACTTCTGAGTTTTCACTTATGTCTAAGAAGCCTTACCCCACCCCCAGATGCATACATACCCAAGAATTACACAAAAATTCTCCTAGTTTTCTAAATTTTTATTTATAACTTCACAATTATATTTTTTACATTTAGATGTTTAATCATTCTTTTTTTTTTTTTTTTTGAGACAAGTCTCACTTTTGTCACCCTCAGTAGAGTGCCATGGCATGAAGCCTCACAGCAACCTCAAACTCCTTGGTTCAAGCAATTCTCTTGCCTCAGCCTCCTGAGTAATTGGGACTATAGGCAACTGCCACAAGGCCTGGCTATTTTTAGAGACTGGAGGTCTTGCTTTTACTGAGGCTGGTCTCAAACCTGTGAGCTCAGGCAATCTACCCATGCAGGCCTCCCAGAGTGCTAGTATTACAGGTGTGAGCCACCACGCCCAACAGAGATGTTCAATTATTCTAAAAGTCATTGTTTTTGTGATCAAAGGTAGAGCTCTAGCTTCCTTTTCTTCCACATGAATAAAGCCAATCATGAAGGTTCCAGATATTAAGTAAACCACCCCTTTCTCCATAACTGAAATGCCTTCCCTTTAAAAAACAAATAATAGGCTAGGCTCCTGTGGCTCAAGTGGCTAAGGTGCCAGCCATATACACCTGAGCTGGTGGGTTCAAACCCAGCCCGGACCCACCAAACAATGACGGCTGCAACCCAAAAATAGCGGGTGTTGTGGCGGGTGCCTGTAGTCCCAGCTACTTGGGAGGTGGAGGTAGGAGAATCGCTTGAGCCCAGGAGTTGGAGGTTGCTGTGAGCTGTGATGCCATAGCACTCTACCGAGGACAATAGCTTGAGGCTCTGTCTCAAAAAATAAATTAAATAAATAAATAAATAAAATAAAAAACAAACAATAAAAATGATTTAGTTACCATATATAAAAATAGATTCTAGACAGGCTTAATAATCTATTTGTCTGCCCACTAGTCAGTGCTATTTGGTCATTCATTAACTGATCTAATAGATATGTATTGTTTACATTTTAACTTTCTGTATATTGTGATGTTTGCCATCTTTTCCTTTATTTTTTGAGACAGAGTCTCACTATGTTGCCCTGGGTAGAGTGCCATGGTGTCATAGCTCACAGCAACCTCAAACTCCTGGGCTTAAGTGATATTCTTGCCTCAGCCTCCCAAGTAGTTGGGACTACAGGCACCCTCCATAACAGCTGGCTATTTTTTTGTTGTTGCTACAGTTGTCATTGTTGTTTTGGCTGGCCTGGGCCAGGTTGGAATCCACCAGGCTCAGTGTACCTACCCACTGAGCCACAGGCACCGCCCAGATGTTTGCCATCTTAAAAATCTTTCTGCCTAGGAAGAAATTGCCCCTCCAGGGGCTAGGACTAGCCAACGCTTAGAGATGACAAAAGGCTCAAAAGAAGTATGCCTTTGTTAAACAAACTAACCAATCCAGAGCCATCCACCTTTAATCTGGCAGATAGGCAATATCTACCCAGGATGCAACATTCTTCTGTCTTAATCAGGGCAGAGTCAGTTACCAGGCCAAGTGGGAAACCACCCTTATAGCTTAGAGCCTGCCAAAACTATTCAAACTAGCCATTCCAGAGCTGTCTTTTCTTTTCCTCAGATACTCTAACAAAGGCTGTGGCCTGGGCTCCCCCTAAGGCCTCCCCCTGAGGCCTCCTGACTGACCTGGTTGTTTCCCCATGTGGCTTTGCAAAGCATGCCACACCTCCTATTTCTAGGACCAGTGAGTATAGTTAATTTTCTTTTTTTTTTTTTTAAGAGACAGAGTCTTACTTTATTGCCCTCAGTAGAGTGCTGTGGTATCGCAGCTCACAGTAACCTCCAACTCTTGGGCTAGGCGATTCTCTTACCTCAGCCTCCCAAGTAGCTGGGACTACAGACGCCCACCACAACACCCAGCTATTTTTTGTTGCAGTTTGGCTGGAGCCGGGTTCGAATCTGCCACCCTCAGTATATGGGGCCAGTGCCCTACCCACTGACCCACAGGTGCCACCCGAGTATAGTAAATTTTGTTTTCCTGAGCCTCTCCTATGCCTCCTGACTCCTCTCTTGTGGCTGCACCTGACTGATCTTCCACAAAAGAACACAGAACAAAATATTTCTTTGAAGGCCTACTCTGAAGGCTAGAAACTATCCTAAGCATTGAGTCAGCAGTAAAGCAAAGGACAACACTAAGTCCTGCCTGCAAGATCATGCAGCCTTGATCTATGAGATAGACAAGTACATACAAGTATAGAGAATGTTAGATAGTGATAAGTGTTACAGAAAAAAATCAAAGCACATTCACAAAGCTAAAGAATATACATTCTTCTCATCATCCCATGGAACATTCTCCAAAATTGATCATATCCTAGGACACAAAGCAAACCTCAACAGAATCAAAAGAATTGAAATTCTTCCTTACATCTTTTCAGACCACAAGGCACTAAAAGTAGAACTCAACTCCAGCAATAATGCTCAACCTCACACAAAGGCATGGAAGTTAAACAACCTTATGCTGAATAATAGTTGGGTGCAGAAAGAAATTAAAAAGGAAATCATTAACTTCCTTGAGTATAGCAACAATGATGACACAAGCTACCAAAACCTATGGGATACAGCAAAA